>JAADVD010000007.1:0-180470 GCA_023334535.1 Pythium vanterpoolii
ACTGTTTACGAGCCTGGCTGGCTGGGGAGTGGAGGTGTTTACACTGCGGCATTACTACTTTTGGATCCCGATCGTTGCGCCGTTGCTGGGCGGCGTCGCGGGTGCGGGCTTGTACGAGCTGCTTGTGGCAATGCACCACCCACCGCAATCGCAGCTACCTGTGTAGCCACCACTTGGACTATTTAGAAGCAATCCTCTTGCGTGATGATTGGTTGCATATTATTTTTTTATCATAAACAACAGTCTAGATGCTGTCATCTTGCAAAATGATTGGCTGAATTGTCTTTAAGAGCTGTTTCTCCATGTTTAAAAAATCGAACCATTCAGAAAAGGATCCTGAACCGACGCCGGCAGACAGAATGAAGCTTTTGGCGACAACAGACTTTACAACTTTCGTGGACCATGAACAAGTCGAAGCGCAAGTCCGCCACTGTTTTCTCACGCGACGCGATCGGCGTCGAGCAGCTCCAGTCGCTCAAGGAGAAGTTCGCGGACGGCGACCTCAATGAGAAAGAGTTTGTGAGTCTCTTCCGCGAGATCATCGACGCATCGCTGAGCGA
This sequence comes from Pythium vanterpoolii, assembly GCA_023334535.1. Taxonomy (NCBI): domain Eukaryota; phylum Oomycota; class Peronosporomycetes; order Pythiales; family Pythiaceae; genus Pythium; species Pythium vanterpoolii. The sequence continues at coordinate 561 of JAADVD010000007.1, forward strand.
GACGCAGCTCACGGAACTGTGCGTTGGGGAAAGTAAGGAAAAGGATTTGAGCGAAAGAGCTAACAATTTATTGATGTAGTTTCCAGAAAATCGATGCCAACTCGGATGGCACGGTCGACTGGGATGAGCTCACCAACGTCGGTTCTTGTATGGTGTTCCGGTAGACGCCTCACGGAACTCGCTAACGCATTTTGTTATCGTGATGGTGGTAGTATATGTTTTTGAGCGGCAGCGACAACGCGTCCGAGTTTATTGGCGACGACTGCAACGCGTATTATGAAACGTACCAGCCGGACAAGCTCGGTGAACTGCCGCTGGACGCCGGCGGCAGCGGCGGATCCGGTGGCGTCAGTAGCAGTGTGAATCCGAGCGGTGGCCATATCCTAGGTCTCGGTCTTGGGGTAGGGAGTGGGGGCGGCGACGACGGCCCTGGAACGACACGACCGGCGTCCCACCACAAGGACCTCATCACGCGCGTGCTGCGGCTTGAAAAGCCCTACTTATACCTCACGGCGAGCAAAGACGGCAGCGTCCGCACGTGGAACGCCCACACAATGCAGCTCCAGAACGTGGTCGCAACTGGCAAGAACTGGATCACTGACTGCTGCGTGATGCGGCGCTCGAACCGCCTTGCCGTGACCTCGATGAACCGCGCGCTCGGCATTTACGACCTCGGCTCGAACGCGCTCATTGGCGAAATCACCGAGTACTCCAAGCGCCAGGCCATTCCTCTCTGCATCGAGTACGTCGAGAAGCCGGCCGACGACCGCGAGGCGCTGGTGATTGGCGACGACACAGGCGGCATCACGGTTATGACGTGCTCGAACCAGTGGATGGCGTGCGACGGCCGGTCATCGACCAGCACGGCCAGTGCCGCCGCGAACGGCGGTGGAACCTCCTCGTCTTTATCTTCGGCCGCGTCGACATTGGCGTCTGCTGCCGGCACTGCATCGTTGTCTGGAAGCACCGGGCTTGGCGGCGTTGGAGGTGGAAGCGGCGTAGGTGGAAATGGCGGTGGAGGCGGTGGAAGCGTGAACGTTGGCGGTGGCAGTCACAGTCATAGTCACAGTCACAGTCACAGTCATAGTCACAGTCATAGTCACAGTCACATTCACAGTCACGCGGCCGGCAGCGCGTCGCTCGAGGCCCACGGCTTTGCGTCGCGCGTCAAGTTCAAAAAGCACACCGACTGGGTCACGCGCGTCAAGTGGGTCAACGACATTCGCGCGATCGTCGCGACGTCGCTCGACACCAACATCTCGATCATCGACGTCGACCGCATGGTCGTGAAATTCGAGTACAACCGCCACAAAAAAGGTGTGTTTGATCTTGTGTGGTGCGCGTCGACGCGGCTCATTGCGAGCTGCGGCATGGAGCGCGACATTTCGATCTGGAATCCGTACTCGTCGCAGCGCGCGGTCGCCACGCTGCGCGGCCACACGTCGTCGGTCGTACAACTTGTTAGCGACGACGACAACTACCAGATCATCTCGGTCGCGTCCGACAACACGTTCAAAGTCTGGGATGTGCGCAACCACCGCTGCCTCCAGACGTGGGTCGACAAAGGTAAGAGCACGGGAGGCGCCGAGAACCGCATCGCAGCGCTATTGTTTGACCCCAAGCAGCCGTGTCTCGTGAGCGGCACGACGCACCTCACGCGGTGGCCGTTCAAAGCGACCTTTGACGACGACGCCGACGACGGCGACGCCAAGGAAAAGCCCATGTCCATTGCGTCCTACAACGCCGTGTTCCACCAGGTCGTGACAGCCGAAGTGAGCGCCGAGTCGGTCGTCAAGACCTGGAGCGCCGAGACCGGCGACGAAATCTGCAGCTTTGCAAACGCACACGGCCAGAGTCCGGTCACAGCTATTTCGTTTGACTACCCCGGCCGGCGGCTGCTCACGGGCAGCCACGACGGCGCGGTCATCAAGATGTGGAACTTCAGCAACGGTGCGTTGGTCAAGCAATTCCACAAAGAGGAAGAGAGCGACGTGGCCGCTCCCACGACTACCATCCCCACCGACAATGCAAGGAAAGCCACGGGCGGTGCCGCGACGTCGCAGTCGCTCGCTGACGATCTGTCATTTCTCGGCCTCGACAGCGACGAGCCCAATGCTGACGCCAACGCCAATGCCGACACCGACGGTGGCAACGCCTCCAGTAGGAAACCCAACACTAACACCAACAAAGCCACGGACGCTGCACTAACGCTGCCATTGTCACCGCCGCGACGCAACAAAGTGCGCGACATCATGCTGCTGCCGCCAACATTTGGCATGGACGTAGAAGGTCGCAAGGACGCACAGGCGATCAGTACGTACGCCGAGCTGCCGTCGCCAACGCGCACGCGGCTGCGCGCCGTTAAGGGCGAGAAAGAGACGAACGCACGTGCTGACACCGACCTCCCCATCCGCTCGCCTCGTCGTAGTAGCGTTGGGAACCAAGCGGACGGCCACGGCCGCGGCACCGATCCAACGCCACCAACGCCACCAACCGGTGACGCGCCAACGACACTCAGTCGTACGCCACGCACGCGCCGCTCGAGTATTGGTACCTCTGGTACCTCTGGTGCCTCTGGTACCTCTGGATCATCTGGGTCGGCGGCTGCAGCCGCGCTGCTCGCATCGCTGTCGGCGTCCGACAAGACCGCCAAAGGCACGAAATACTGCGAAAAGGAGGTCACGAGCATCCTCGACATTGAGCGCAATCTGCGCGTGGGCATGGGCGACTACATTTGCCAGCGCTTTGTGTGCAGCGTCGGCTGGGATCGGTCGCTCTACGTCTGGGCCGACAAAAACGACGAGAGCGAAGCGCTTCCGACGCACGTGCTCCCGACCGCCAAGACTCTCGCGTCGCACGCGACCAAGTGCCACACCATGGACGTGCTCGCGCTCGTCTACATTCCGCCGGCCTACATTGCGACCGCCGGCCTCGACGGCGCGATTTTGCTGTGGTCCATCAACTCGGGCGACTTTCTCTCGCGCGTCTACCAAAGCGCTGGCTCGATCGACGCCATGTTCTATGCCCAGAAAATCGAAATGCTCTTTGCGACCGGCGAGACCGGCGAGCTGATCTGCATCGACCGCTCCATGGCGCCACGTGCTGTGCTACCGCTCGGGCACCCGCACCAAGAGGCCGTGACGGCGTTGCGCTCGGACCGCACCAACACGCACCTCGTCACGGGCGATGTCGCTGGATACCTCAAAGTCTGGGACCTCGCGATCGCCCCCAATCACAATGGACTTGTGCTTAATGTTTGCTGTCTCTGGCGTGTGCCCGGTGCCGCCGCGCGCGTGCTCGGGCTCGAGTTCATCGAGCACGTGCGCGTGAGCGAGCCGTTCCTGCTCGTGTCCAGCGGCAATGGCGACGTGAGTCTCTGGACGCTGGACGGCGTCCAGGTCGGCTGCTTTGGCAAGCATAGGACGTGGCAGCTGGGGCGTCCCGCCACGTACTTGGGGACTACGTCCAGTTGCATTTGGGCCGGATGCAATGGTTCTAAGCCGTCACCACTGGCAGCTCCCATTGGCGACGCCTCTACCGCTGGCAACGAGAGCGTCTCGTCGGCGGTCGTTGCGGCTACAACAACACGCCCCCAGTTCGTCGATTGCTTCTCTATTGCAGCGCTGAACGGCCATGAGACGGCGCGCGACACCTTCCTGCTCGAAGACACCATGCCCAAGCCGGGCGAAGTCTGGGTCTGCATCGCAGGCCACCGCAGCACGCGATCGTCGGCTACTAACGCCAAGAGATCCGAAAAAGGCAATGGCAGCAGCGGCAATAACGAGGCAGTCGAGAAGATGATGCCCGTTTCCACCATGCCCAGCACTAGTACCAGCACCAGCGAGCGTCGCGACAGTAGCGGTAGTGGTGGTGGCGGTGATGGGAGCGGGAGCACACCCGGAAACGCGGCCTCGACTGGCACTGCTGGCCGGACGCCGGCCATGTTCCGCCGCGCCAGCAGCAACGCGAGCAGCACTCGTGCGTCGTTGGTTGGCGTCGTTGGCGCCGCCGTCATGCGCGAGACGCTGACGTCGCTGCCGTTTCTGCAGCAGCGGCTCGCCGAGGTCGCGGGTGAAGTGACCGACCTCATCACGGTCGGCAAGGTCACGCGCGGCGAGATCTCGTGCTGGGACGGCCACAACCACAAGCCGTCGGTGCTCAAGGTGCTCGAGATGAGCGAGTTTGTGCGCAAGGCCGGGTGGGTCAAGCAGCCGCTACTGACTCAGTACATTGGCCGCGTCTTTGCGTGAGTGGCGACGCGGAGATTTTATGAAACAGGTTCTGCTGCTAACCAGTATTGAGGCTTGTGTTTGTAGGTACGACAAGACGCATTTTCAGGTTTCGTGCATCAGCCTCGTCGCCGCGGATCCGGTGGGTTACGAACCGATCGTGAGGCAGTCTCTTTTCGCCAGCTGAAAAGCTCACTTGGTGCTGAATGCTCACTAGGCGAAGCCGGACCGCAAGTCGTTCTCGCTCATCGACACGCATGGACAGGACCACACGCTGCGGCCGCTGAACGAGGCCATCTCGACCGCCCGGGTCAAAGTGCAAACGCAGCTCGAGCAGCTGCGGCTGCAAGGTTGTGGTGAAGCGTCGGCTACACAGACACCGCGGAAGCGGCTGACTGCAATGCTCACGTCGGCTGCGTTGCGGCTCGACAGTGGTGCTGCCCAGACCGTTGCAAACAGCGAGGTCTCGGTCGGGTCCCGCGACAGCGGTGCGTCGGCTTCAGTCGCGACCTCGGTATCGGCGATGAAACCTGGTGCTACGACGCTGGTGGCGAGCGTGACAGCGGCGCACGCGTTGCCGCTGATCAAGACGAAGGAGCGGCGCAGCATGGGCGGACTGGTACCCAAGCGGTCGTCCGTGCGCATGCGCCACGACCAATCGGTCGACTTTCGCCGCATCCACGCGCCCGAAGACGTGCCCAAGAGCTTCCGCGCAGCGCTTAACCAGCGCCTCCAGGCGGCACTCGCCCCCAGCGACGGAGGCGGAACCAGTACGAAGACGATTAATGCCACCACCACTGTCACCGCCAGCAACAATAGTACAAGCGGACGGAATGGGCGGGCAACGATGCGTTTTGACGGTGTGCTGCCAGAGTGACCCCCCACGATAAACAAGTTCGTGGCATGGAATTGAACATTCCTCAGACTCAAAAAAGGCCACGAGAGCTCTTGCGAGGACTACACAAACGCATCCAAAGCAGCAGCTCAGGAGGCCTCCGCGTGTTGCCACGCTGCCCGACGTTGCGGATCTCCTTGGCGTCTTCGACACAAGAGGGCATGCAGCCACCAGTCGTCACCTAAAGACGACGCCGAGCGGCTCCACCCCCTCACATCCTATGCTACGACGTTTGGCACTCGGTAATTGGCGTCATCACCTATACCAACAGTCATTTCACCCCCGACAGCCATAGGTAGAGTGCACTACCCCCACAAAGCTTCGCACGTGCCCTCTCGTTCTGCGCTGTCATCTCTACGTACCAGTCACATCCTTTTCCTTCCCTTTCAGACGTACTGCGATATCTTGTGACGTGTCGGCGCATCTGGATACTACGTACTGTTTCGCTTGCCTGCGTGGCAAGAAATTTTGTTCCGAGACTTTCCAACCGTCGTGTACCCTTCTTCTTCTGAAGCGGAATGGATGCCGCACGCGCAAAGCGACGCGCCCATTCGCTCGGAACTGCACCTGCTATTATCTACTGTGGAGCGCTGTGGCCGACGCATGCACATCCACGCGACGCTTGCAAGACGGCGCTTCCAGGACGGCGCTTCCAGGACGGCGCGGCGCAAACGGCGCCACAACGAAACGACGCTTGATTCAGGATAACGGACCAGCGGACTGGGCTGTAGGCGGACCATCTGACCCCATGCATGCTCAGAATGGCATCACGTGCAACGGAGACCGCACGACCCGACGATCTCTCTCGCGGCGGCACCCATCTGCTTGCATCATGGAGACGTCAATCAACCAGTGATGATGCTTCGGATGTCGATACTCACCAATCGCACACCATCTTTAGCCACCATATGGAAACACTCTGAGTACAGTCCCGATCTTAGAGGGGCGTACGCTGTGGATGATGCCAGCGTACCCCTACCACAGACGCCGCCCTCTCCCTACGACCTGTTTCAAACTTACTTCGGATCGATTCATTGTTTTAAACCTCGTGGAAGCACCAGAGTGAATGGAGCTGTAGACATCAATGCTTTCGTCTGTATCATTAATTTTGTTTTAAACACCAACGTCTGTTTTCCGTTGTGTGACGCATCATGGCTGCATCCGCCTGTCCGCCCACTCGTCCACCTTCTCGTCCGCCCACCAATTCTCAGTGTCGCTTCACCCGCCTCCGCGCTTCTCCGCATGTTGCCGTTGGCCAAACAACCACCATTGTTCAAGTTCCCTTCCCTCACCCACGTGACTCCAATCTTTCGTCTGAGACCATGTCAACCGCGCTCTCCATGCACTCGCCCCACAGCCACGGCCACGGCCACGGCACCGGCGCCTTTGCGACGTCGCTGCAGCTGTCTCCGGCCTTCCGCTCGCTCCACGCGGCCGCGCTACGCCAGCGCCAATTGGAGTTTGAGCGGCTGCGTGAGCTTGCGCGCAGTGACGAATTCTCCGACGACGAGAGCGACGGCGACGAGAACGACGAGCCCGAAGAGGACGACGATGAAGAGGAGAACGACAAGGTTCAGGACGGTGAAGACAACGACGACGATGACGACGATGTGGTCGCCGCCGAAGCGCTTGCGACTCACGCTGCGCCGACGCGACTGAGCCCACGCTACGACGCCAGTGACAGCGACATTGACGCGGATGAGACTGTACTGCTGCCGTTCATCCGTCCCGCAGTCACGGGCATGGCTGCGACACGTGCACCGCACCAAGCGATGAGCCCCAGGGTACGACAAGTGTCTCGGATAGAAGGTCACCCATGACGCTTAAATATCTCACTGTTATCGTTTGCTAATTCCTAGGTGGACGAGTGGACAATAGTCGACAAGTCGCCGACGTGCGAGGCGCTCGTGTTTGACAACATCCGCGTGTCGGAGAGTTGGTTCTCGCGCCACTGAGTGCCGTCCGCCCGCTTGCCCTCATTTATTACGCGTGCGCTGTGGCCGTGACCACAAGACCCCATTTTTATTTGCGTTGAGTCTGCTAGAGACGAACGCTCGGACCTACATCTGCTTCATGTACGCGTACACTATGATAAAGGCCCGTTTGGGTGTGCTACCCCACCATGTGAATTTCTTTAGCAGTGGTCTGTTTCCTCTGCTTTTCCATATTTTCCTTATTCTCCAGCATGCCGTTGAAACTGTGAATTGCTGTTTGCCCTCACCATGTCCGAGTCCGCAATAAGCAATCACAAGATCCTCGACGACACGCCTGCGCTGTCGTGCGTCAGAGGAGGATACGGCGTGTACGTAGCCACAGTTGTGGCCCATAGAAAAATGCTGGAGTGCTGCTGTTTGGCTAGAAGGTGTACTCGCTACTGGAGACATGGAAATACCTAAATCTAAACGCATCCGAGTTGAACCCAGACGACGGGTCGAAGGGTACACTGGTAACCATTACCTCCGCTTCTCGCAACAGGTAAGATGTTCCCGCGTGTGATCTACATCAGGTCTCGCGCGGTGGAGACCGCAGTTGTACACTTTCTTGGGGTTATAGATGACTCCTCAAGACTGATTTGAAGAGACTAAAGGCACAGTCAGTCACGAAAAATGATGTCGAAGCGGCAGGGAGTACACCACAGCGTACGTTCTGACCGCAGTGGCGACGTTTCCCGTGCTGTCACTCGCTGTCTGCGCGAACCCTTTCGCACCAACTGACCGTACGAAGTTGGTTTGAAGGCATCGCCGTCATCCATTTGTCTGGATCGGTGGTGTGCGCACGATTCTAGACGCTTTTCCTGATGCTGAGCACGTCAGGAAAAAGCGTCTAGAATCGTGCGCACACGGCAGAAACATACACACCTAACACAATAATAATTAAAAACCGTCGTTTCCTTCTTCATTCGTTTGCCCCTCCTCCCGTGGTCATCCCATCTTACGGCTCTACTACTCTGTAGCTATCTCAGCAACAGCCGACGCGAGATCCTTGGCCATCACTAGGCCACGCAGTTGCTCCACCAGCACTCGCCATCGCTCCGTATCGGTGTCTTCACCGATAGCAAGTTGCTTGGCCGCCAAGAGGAAACGGCGAAAGCGATCCGCTACTTCTTCCGGCATCGACGACGAGAAAGCATGGAGCGCCATCTCTGCGACCTGTAAATTCTCCCGTGGAAAAGACGCCGGCAAACCGGTCACTTGCTGGAACAAGAGCTGCATCACGAACGCTGCGGTGGCCGCGTAGTCGTCGGCCGTTACCGCGTCGAGCGCACCCACGACCGCGTGCCGATACGCAAAAATGATTTGCCGCTCTTTCTTGCGGTCAGTCTTGCGCAGCGGCATGCTTAAGGCACTCGCGACCACGGGCACATGCAGCGTAAAGTCACTCAGGGAGCGACGGCCTGCGGTCGTGAATGTCCACAGACGGATGAGCGCCACGGCTGTCGCCGGCGACAAGTGTTTCTCTAGTGTCTTGCGGTTGGCGTCGCTGAGTGTGGTCATCACGCGATGTGTGCTGGGTGCGTCGGCCGTGGTGTCGGCTGCCGCTTCCACCGTGGCGTCCGTCGGTGGCTGCAGGAGCGAGGCAAACGCAGGCACGTCGTCTAGCTCAATGCTCTGTGACGCCGCCACAAAGCTCGTGACGAGCGTCGCAATCTGGGCACCAGTGGTCTCGAGCAAGTGGACCTCCGCAAGCTTGAGCTGCTCCATGCCGAACACGTCTTTGGCATCCACGTGCAGCTCCAGCTTGTTGATTCCTTTCTCGTAAATTAGCAACAACGCAAAGAGCTCGTCAAACTGGTCTTCAAACTTCTTGCGCATCTCGCGCATGGACACGGCGTCGCCGCGATGGACGCTTGAGAGTGCGGTCGCAAGAGTTGCCGCGTAGATGCCACTGATCTCCGCTTCCAGGTGGTCCGTGAGAACCTCCAGGAGCTCTTCATCGTCCTCTGTCTGTGGGAACGACTTGGAAATTATCTCTTGAATCTCATCGGAGGATGGCGTGATGGACTTTTGTGATGCGTCTTGCCTGCCTCCGCGAGAACGTTTGCCAGACAACGCAGGTACATCGTCCTCGTTATCGTCCGCAGCACCCTTCTTGCTGCGCTTGCCTCCTTTGCCGCTCTTCCCTTTAGCCGCAGTGTTGTCCGCTTTCCCTCGCTTTAATTTCTTCTCGTTTGCCCCGCCGTCGTCCGCCTGGGCCTTGCTGCCCTTCTTGTTCTTGCGTCCGCGTTTACCGACATCCTCGTCGTCGTCCTCGTCGTCCTCGTCCGCCGTGACCTTGGTCGACACGGTGTCGGGAGCTATGGCTGCTCGCTGAGACTTGATCGCTGCGTCCTTCTTGAACACTTCCAATGCCGCCGTCAAGAACGCTTTGCTCACCGCGTAAACCTCCCCGAGTTGCACGGCGTCACCAGCGCCTCGTGTCACCACGGGCGACTTGCTGAGCAACAACCCAGCGTCCACCGTGTGGATCGCACTCGGCAAGATCGTGCGCACGTCCACAAAAGACGCGTCGTTGACCGCGACTTCAATCGATCCTTCCACTTGCAGCTGCAGCGCATGGCTCACAACGCAGTCCTTGAGCGCGACTGCATCCGGGAACCGCTTTCTCAAAAAGTCGTACGGCCGCGTGACTTGCAATTGCGCCGCGCGCGAGTGGTCGAGGTACCCGTTCTGCTGGAAGAACGAGTACATACTCTCGCGTTGGGCGTCCATAAACACGTACGGCACGTACTCGCGGCCGCGGAGCGTCCCCATGAGCACGCGCGTCTGGATCAGCTCGGGCAAATACTCGTCCACGACTTTTTCGTTAAAGCGGAACGTGCGCACAATGTCCGGCACGAATGTGGGCCGGGTCATGGCTGCAAACACGCCGCGGATCTGCGCTTTCTGGCTCTCGACAAATGAGTCCGTGTACAGCACATTCGCGCGTTCCTGCGCGCGCAAGATCGAGCCGAGGCGCGACGCAACGACCTCTTTCATGTACTCGACCGCGAACCCAAACTGCTGTGCGAGCTCGCCGACCGACATCGTGCCGGTTTCCTGAAGGAGCGTATTGGTATCCTCCATGATCGCGTCCAAGTACCAGTTCGTCACGACCTCTTCGCCATTGTTGACGACAAAATAGAGACTGGCGTTGGAGCCGCTGGCGTGGCGGTTCGCGCGCGCGACTTGTGCGACGTGGCGCTCAACGTAGCTACGGTCAATACTGAGCAGCTGCTGCAGCTCCGTGAGGCTGATGCGGCCGCCGTTAAGTGCAACGTGGTCCTCGATCTCGCGCTCGACCTGCCGCGGCGTGAGGATCTGCTTACCCGTGAGTGTGTGCACGAACTGAACCTTACCCAGCTGCTGGAGCTTCGTGAGCAAGTCGATGACGTTGTGGTCCGAGAGTTTGAGCGCCGACTCTTGCTGCTGCACGGCCGCGAGCTGCGCCTGGAGCAGCGCGATCTCGTCCATCGCGGCGGGCGAGCAAGCAGGGTCGATGAGCCTGCCTTCTTGTTCCTGGTGTCAGTCGGAATGATGGCAGTGATAAGTTTGTTGTGTCTCGCACGGTACTCCCTCGCGATAGTGACGATTGGCACATTGTCATTTTTTGCCCAAAATGAACCTGGTCGCCATCCCACCACACTTCGATGAAGATCTCGTCCAGGTCCACAATAATAATCGACCTCGAACGCCTCAAAACCTTTCACATGGAGCGTTCACGTGGAAGATCATCGGCCACGTCCAATCCAAGGTACAGTAATCCACACCTCCTACGAGCCCAATGAGTTGCGAACCCTCAAAACCTTATCACCTCGATTCCGAGGTGTATCAGTGAGCTCACAAGGTTGGGTTTTGGGCTCACAGCTGTTTCGTTGAATTGGGTGAGTCCAGTCAAAGGGTTTGTCATTTTGGGTTGATCCCCTCCCTCCCAAAATCGACAGATGAAGTGGGCTTGTTCGGTCTAGGATTCATTGGCCAAAATGGTGAGCTTTGTGGTGAGAGATTGCAAAGGGGACTAACACAACGATGCCTCATCGTCAGCGAGTACCTCATCATCCTTGTCTTTATCATACTCTACCAGATCCATGTCGCCTTCATTCTCCTGGATGATAGGCTCCGGCACATGTATGATGATTCTCGACTCCAGCGTTCACAAGCAAATGAATAGTACCCCCGCTTGGCGACTTAGTCCAGCAAATTTCACCAAATAGAAAAAATACATTATTATCGATACGCGCCGAAATGGTGAGCCTCTTCGTTCCCACCTGGAGAAAAGATGGGCTCACCCTTCAAATCCTTTTTGTAAGTTGAACCCTAGAATCTAGCAATCACGTTCATCAGGTTTTGAGGTTTGGGTATATACCCGTGAGCCTGGGTTTCAGAAGGCACATAGGAGGTGTGGAGTAAGCTGTGGTCGACATCCCTGCAGTCAAGTGGCTCGTCGTCTGCGATGGTTGCTTGTAAACATGTTCGAGGGTAATTCTCTAGCCTAGTCTAGTTCAAATCCACACTGAAAATAGCAATCGATCCTTCTATTGGTTACTGCTCTGCTTTATGCTTTCTCTTTGTGGTGATTCGTCTTGGTCACAAAAGCACGCGCAGTGGCGTGCGACGAAAGGACGAAGTTTCGAATGGAACCATGTTGAAGCTGATTCACTGAAGCAACAGGATGTGCCGCATCTCACCCATGGCGATTTTCGCTGCTCTGTGTATATTTCTCAGAGTTCATGACCGTCAAATTCTCGCGCTCTATCAACTGCCAGAGGAAACTTCAGTTGGGTCATCTCCGCAATCACTACGTACAGTGGCATCCCGCCATTCCATATTCACGAACGCGCCTCGCATTCACCTTACCATTCGCCATCTCTCCGGCGCACACTCACTTCTCAACCCAGCCGATTTTTAATCTTGTTCTCCCTTATTCGCTCATGACGGCTCCGCTCTCGCAGACGTGGCTCCAATTCCTCATGCTCGAGATCGTGCGCCACCATGCGGCGCTAACCAAGGCTAAAGAAAAGGTCCACTCACTTACCCTTGCTATTCACCGCCACATCCACCGGAACCCAGGGCAACCACCTACCAACACCGCCGTCCGCAATGTCGACACTCGGCGGTCCATCGCTTCCCCGACGACGACCGCCGCAACGATTGCCGAGCGGCGGAAGCAGTTTGAAGTCGACCGGCTGCTACTGCGCCAAGCACAGGACCACGAACTTTTTTTACTTAAGCAGGCACAAGACATGGAGATCCTGCTTCACGACCTCGAGCGCGACAACGCGTGACTGGCGCTGTTGTTGAGGTTGTTGAGAGCCCCAATTCAATTATTGTGTTGATTCCAATTATTACTTCATTTGAGTGACTATCCCTACCGAGTGACAATGTTGCCCATTGCTTCTTCACTTTCCCGCCTTCCTGCCGATGACCATGGAGGTCGTCTATGAGCTCGCGGAAGAAACCCTCAAGACCTTCGTGGCGGCGCTCCACTGCCTCGCGCAGATCGGCAAAGAACTCTCAATCGAAGCCGACGCGCTCGGCCAGCTCACGTGCCGCGCGCTCAACGACGCGCACTCGGCGTCGGGCCAGATCGTCTTTGAGCGATCGTTTTTTGTAGCGGCCGGCGTAGTCAACACCAACCTCGACGGCGATGCTGACGGCGCGAGCCAGCACGCAGGATCGCCCTTCGTGCGCTGCAAGGTATTTGCCAAGTCGTGCTGCAACATCTTCCGCACGCTCAAGCACGTGCGTAGTCTGCAGATCGCGTTCGTCGTGACGGCGCCGCCACCTGCATCCGACGACGGATTGCCGACCCAGGACGACTACGACGAGCTCGACATGGACTGTGAAGAGATTCGGTGGCGGCTGCGGTGCGACTTTGACATCACCAAGACCCACCGCATGAAGGTCCACGCCGGCCAGATCATGCGCGCTATCTTTGACCGCGGCACGTGTCCGAGCCACATCGCGGCACGTCAGTTCCACTTGGCGTCGCTGCTCGCCCATATCCACCATAGCAACGAAGTTGCTGTGACCTGTGCTGAGACGCAAGTGAAATTCGAGAGTTACTTCCCAACCACGGGCGACGGCAAAGCCCACCTCCATACTGAGACGGCTGTCGACAGCGCCGAGTTCCAAGAGTACGTGCTTGCACCGACCAGCATCGGTATTGATTCATCTGTGCAACTGGTTTTTTGTATCAAGGAAGTGCGGGTGCGTAAATCGTATACGGAGCTGCTGGCTGAGGTACTTTGTGTCAGTGGTCTCTAACGCCTCGCCTTGGATGTTGTGCAAGGCACTGTTGTCGTTTTGTAAAACGAGTGACATTGCGGAAGTTCGGTTCTACTTTAGCACTAGTGGGAGGTTCGTTAAAGCGTCGCTGTCGTTTCTCACGTATGGGTTAGGTCACATTAACTACCTGTGTTGTGTTGTCACTAGTCCCGTTCTGTTATGTGCCGAGTCCACAGCACTGTCCAAGTTTGCCGTGGAAGTGACTCTGTCCACCGTCACGACGTTTCTTCCGGTCGCATCCCAACGAAGGTGCAGCGTGACGAGGAAATTGTCTCTCCCTTTCTTCTCTCACACGGATATGTGTTTTATCACAGCGAAGAAGAAACCCCACATTTACGTCGAGATCTCTCTCAAGACAACGCCGATACGACTGTTGCCATGTGCGTCACGACAATGAATATTGACTGTCCTTTGCAGGTTAATCTGACCCTGTTTTTTGTGTTCGTAGGTCCGAGAGCGATTCCTCTCAGCAGCAGCAGCAGCCTCGGTATTTGTCGCATAGCAAGCGGATGCGGATCGATTGATTTCTTGCCCATCGCTGAAATTCTATGTGTACCGTTAACTACTGACAGAAAGAATGAACAGTGTACGTGATATGTCAAACGCGATTACGTGCGACTCTTCGTGGTCATGAAGCGACGCGTCGCTCCATTTGGAAACCCTTGCAGCATTAATCATTTGTGAGATCATGACGAGTCGTCGATCGAAGAAAGAACGTCAGCTGAGCGCACTCAGCGCGAGTGAGTCGTTCATAGAGTCATCCGCTGACAAAGACGTCTCTGAAGAAGTGTCCCGCAGTGAAGAGGAAGATTCCTTCGAGTCCGATTCAAATGCGTCTGTGTCGTCGTCCGCTGCCTCCAATCAGTCCTCTGATGCGGTTGAGCCCTCTCGTGTTGCACGAAGGAAAACAAACCAAAGGCGATCAGCATTCGGGACCAAACGTAGCAAGCATCGTCAAGATCGCGACCACCATCCGTTGACTCTGGCGCGCGCGCATAAGCAATCGTCGTGGAGTGCTCGAGAGCGCCAATTTGAGAAATTTCGATCGAGCTTTATCGTGCTTCCTGTGCCTGACGGTGCGATACGGATCGAGAAAGCGCGTGGGTACAGCTTCCTTGTCAAGTCGGTGGTCGGCTGGGTCGTTCCAGAACCCATAATGTCATCTGTGAGTACTCGAACGTTGTCTCGAACCAACAACAACCCCATGTCTCGATCCGAAGATGAAGGAGAGAATGAAGACGACGATGAGGAGGAGGAGTTGCTGCTAACTCTCGGAGTCCACGTGAGTCTCTTTCACGCGCCATCAAAACGATTTTTTGGTAACACGTGGGTCAGTCCAGAAATCTGTATCGATCCCTACCAGATCAAGCCCAGCCGCGATCCAAAATCCAACGCCGTGCGCTATGTCGTTGAAAGTGTGGCACTGAACGTGCGCGCGTACTTTTTGACAGAGATTGTGGACACCAACTGTGTTGGTATCGTTGAACTCGTCGCGTATCGAAAGGACCTAGACTCAAAAGCGACCATATCTGCAGCTGGTTGTGGATGGAGCATTCTCCCACTGTTTGCACAATCCGTTGGTGATATTGCCGTTTCCATTACAAGTACTGAAGCAGTTGGAGTCTTCACGGCAAGTCCGCGTGTGTTGTGGGAGGTGCAGAGCGCGTCCGAGTGGCCGACCCTATCACGTCATGAGCAGTGCAAGCTTCAGTATCAACTTCAACCGTACGATCCATTACTAGCACTGGGAACGAGTGGCTTTGTGCGACGTAATGAGCTCGTGGGTGCACTTGAGGTCATCCCTGGACTCAAGCACGGCAATCTGGCAGGCATTGACGCCGGAACAAATCCGAAACTCTTGTTGCTACGTGAAAACAACGGCAGTGGAGACGAGGAAGATGATGATATCGCCGCGTACGAGAACACGCTAGCGTCGTTTGCGCGTATGGCGTCACTCGTCCCCAGGGCGATTCAAGTGGATGAGAGTTTCACGTTGAACGTTCAAGCACTCCGCGTGTTCATGCATATGCGGGGCGAAGTCGAGACGAATCTCATCTCGCGGCTCAAGCTCAGTCGCAGAACAATTCACGACGGTGCCAGTAGTATCGATGATGGACATGTCTCGGCGCGCGTACTAAAGATTGCTCTTCATAATGGAAGATGTTTCCGAACACGACAGCATACGATTCCGCTAAAAGTCGAAGAGAACGGATCGACAGGACGAGGCGGGGACGACATCATGCGCTGTGCGCAAGCTGCTCCAACGCGGCTGAAAGGCTTTGTGTTCCATCCATACATGGCAGTGGTTGTGTCGCTACAGTTCACTGTCCATTTTCGAGTGACGTGGCCACCACGGTTGAAACAGCAAGCCATGGAAACCAAGCCAATGAAGATATTGCCGGAAGACGACGTCGTCACGGTGACCATGGCCTCGCGCATTGTGATCCCCAGTGACGGCAAGAAACTCTTCCTACACGACCGTGAGCACCCATCCAACAGCAACGATGAAGGTGAAGCTGTGGATCGCCAACGAGTCCTTCATGTGGATCTGTTGAGCGGTCCGCCTTGCCGACCGTACACGGAAAATGCGGTGTACACCCCTCCCGATCACATTCTCGGTGCCAGTCGATCAACGCAAACCACGTTTCGCGAGTCCATTGCATTTGCAGACCTCATGCTGATGATTGATGGTGAAGATGGATCCAAAGCGGACAACAAGGACACGGAAGTCGCTGGGTCGAAACACGAGCGACTTCCCCAAGCTGCAGAACACTGGGCCAAGCGGATTTTGGCCAAGGCAGACGTGAACTCGATGCTTGCTCAGACCTTGAATGCGTTGGCGATGACAACCTCATCGAGTCTACCTCATCCACCACATCCACCACATTCACCTCTGCCGTCGCCAGTAAAATGGGAGGAAGAAAGAGGATCGTCTCCTGTGCGACCTGCCTCGCCGCTAAAAATGAAGGCTCCCGTCTACGACGATCCCGTGCTGATTGCATCTCCAGGTGTCTCTACGGCAACGGAACTCAGTCGCGCATCAAAAACGCTGCTTATGCGGTACGGATTCGTAGACGCACACGATGCAAGCGAAGTCGCGCCTGCTGGAGGCCAGACCGGTTCCAAAGCAACAAAAACGGGGACTGCCGACATACAAAAAACACTCCGTCCCGAACTTGAAGACATTTACAAAGCCCATGAAATCCGCCTTCATTTCGCCGCTTTTCGAATCCCGCCGAACTCACCGCTGACGACGAAGGGAAGGACTATGCCAACGCGTTTGTACTTCACCTTCCAGTTCTATCGGTTTACTCCAACAAGGACCGAGACGCTTCGTCTGAGTAATTCCTTCGCCTCATCGTCGTCTTCGCACGGCTCCGGTCAAACCTTTCTCCTGATGCGTGAAAACCCGGCAAACAAACCTTCGCTTGCCGTCCAGTACGACGTGGACACAACAACATCCCACAACCCGCTCGAGCATCGCGAATTTGCCAGCTATTTACTGGCCAAGCAGCTCTACGTGGACGTGTGGGACGCCGATAGTTTGTTTCTGCTCGGCACGTGCGCGATCCCGTTGCATGAGCTTTTACGCCAAGGGGCCGGAGTCAAGAAGTTTCAAGGGGAAGTGGAGGTGTGGGAGAGCTGGTTTACCGCCAATGAAATGGGCCAACCACGCAACAGCGACGAGATTACGGACACCGACGTGCGGTGTACAGAGCTGACCGAGATCAAACCGCCAGGTCAACAAACGAGCCACCACGCGATTGGCAAGTTGCAAATTCTCCTGAGCAACTACGGATTAAAGGGCCGCAATGCGATTGCGCCAGCTACAACCGATACGAGCGCACGCAGGATCGACATCGAGAAAGGTTGCGCTGCATCTGTGAGCACAAGAGCAAAGCATCGTGTGCGTGCCCGTCCACTGGTCGACAGCAATGCCGAGCTCTTTCGGCTCCTCACCGACCAGGGGTTCTACGGTCGCAGCCACGACGACAAAGACGACTCTACGCGGCGTCGTCAACACCGCCAGCTCCTCAAAGCAAGAAGTGCTGGCGACGCCACGACATTGACAGCGCGGGAAATCGACATTTTGTGCGAGCTCTTCCGAGCGAACGCACCGACCTCGGCTCCGCACGCAACCCGCATTGCGTGTGATCGTGAGGGGAAGCGCGGTCTCACCGCCTTACTCTCTTTGAAACCGCCTGCGCGTCACACAAGTCAGCCGCAGCAGCAAGCGGTCATCCCTGCGCTGAAACTTGGCCACGCTGTCCCGACAATGCCCTCTCAGCCAGACCCTGCCGTCAGACTGCGTGAGCACTTGAAGCGTGTGCTGGAGCGGGCGGTCGACAAAGGTGTCCGGATTCACCAAGTGTTTATGGACTTTGATGCCTCCGGCGACGGAAATCTTAGCTTTGACGAGCTCGAACGAGCCTTAGGACAGCTCGGCGTGGTCTCACGACCAAATGACGCAGCTACGACGGCGACCATGCGTCAGCTCCTCGTTCAGTTTGACAAAGATGGTAATGGCTCTGTCTCGTACGAAGAATTCCTCTTGTCGCTGGGCATTCCGATTGAACAAAATAAAAAAGAAGTGATTCAGACAACGACAATCGACATGGAAAGTGAGGTGCGCGAGGTTTTCTCTCGTCTCCAATCCAAAGGCATTGATATCGAAGAGCTCTTTGACCATTTCGACGTCGACAAGAGTGGAACGCTCGACATGCACGAGCTCAAAAAGGCCGTTGAACAATGCCTCCAAATCGATTCTGCCGCGAAAGGCGGACAGCTACTGGCATCGCTGAACGAAGAGGCGGTGCGTACACTGGTGCAGCGAGTCAACCAAAACGGTGACGACGTCGTTGACTACCGTGAGTTTCTCGTCTTTTGTGGTGTGGTGCGAAAGACGCCACGCGAAGAGACAAGGAAGACGCGGGCACGGACTCAAGCCGAATTGAAGCTCATCAAGCTGCTGCTGCGTGCCATGTGCATGGGGATGTCAATCAAGCAGTTGTTCCAAGAGTTTGACAGCAATGCCGATGGAAGTATCAGTGTTCGAGAATTCGCTCACTCACTCGACGCGCTCTTCCAAACGAAGAGCTCTCTATCGGAAGAGGATATTGGCGTTATTACGAAACGCTTCGATGCAAACGGGGACGGTCAAATCTCCTACGCCGAGTTCAAAGGATTTGTGGAGGAGATTCGCACCGCGCAAGACGAATTGACCAAGGTATTCCAGCCGTTTGTTAGACAGGGAGCGCTGGCGCGTGAAGCTGAGAGCGGCAGCCGCATCACGCTGACTCAGTGGGTTGCAAAGTGTTCGAAGGAGTGGAAGTTAGCGAATGCTGACGTTGAATCTGCGGTGAAGTGGATGGAGACGGTTGATCTCGTTGACGACAAGCAGTGTATCGACGTACGGAATTTCCTTCTCGTTGTGTCACCTCCTTCTCCAGTTTCATCTATCGAGCGATATTCAGCAGCAGAAAAAAGAGATTTTGGAACGCGACTTCGCGACTTCCTCCAACACGCTGTTCGTGAGGGTGTCGACGCGCGTGGTTGTTTTGCCCATTTCGATCCAGATGGGGATGGTGAAATCACTGCCGCCGAACTGAAACTCGCCCTACGACAACTCGGACGGGAGTTTGAAGACATTACGACCAGTGCCATCGACGTGATGGTGGATGAGATCGACACGGACGGCAGCGGTAAAATTTCGTTTGCCGAGTTCCAGTGTCTCCTGCCGGCCTCAGCGTGCGAGACCACAGCCGGCGTATTCAAAAAGGAGTCTATCGCCCAGAAAACGGATGCCGTTCTGACGTGGCTCTCTGACTTGCTTGCAGCTGCCGTGGTCAAGGGCATGGATATTGACGCGTGCTTTCGGCATTTCGACAAAGACAAGAATGGAACAATCACAAGGGAAGAGTTTGCGTTGGCGATGCAAGAGCTGGGGATGAAGAATGCCGACGGTGACGTGCTACTGGCGCAGGTGATGGACCAAATTGATCGCGATGGGAGTGGCGAGATTTCGTTGGCAGAGTTCAAACGACTCACTCCACGCCATGCGTTGTCAAGTTCGTCCACACCCATGGTGACTCCTCGTGACAACGCGTCTATCGAAGGGACTCAAAAGGGGACCGGATCAACAGCGGCTACGGCACCCAATTCTATGTTATCTCGTGTCGGGCGTTTGCGGGATTTGCTCCGAGCCGCTGAGCAGAGCGGTGTGAGCGTTGTTCAGAGTTTCGCCCATTTTGACGTTGACAAAGACGGAAGTGTCACGCGAGCGGAGTTTGCCTCCATGATCCAGGCGCTTCCAGGATTCGAAGGCATTGCCGATAGCGAGATTTCGGATTTTGTGGCGACCATGGACGCAGATCAAAGTGGAAGCATCTCGCTCGAGGAGTTCCAAGCCTTTGCCCACGAAGGTGGAGGAGTATTAACAGCAGCTGGTGCAACTGCTTCGACTGATGAGCCAAGCGCTAGCAAAGTAATGCAACAAAGCGAGAGTGAGAAGTCGACACAACAACTCCCGGAGAACAAAGGAGGAAGCAAAACAGCGCAAAAAGACATACCGAGGATTACGGACGGTGATCACGAAGTCGGTAATAAAACCAGTGTTGCTGAAGATACGAATCTCAAGATTGTAAAGCAACCAGGTAAGGATAAGGACGCGGAGATAGCGGAAAGTGACGAAAAACCCAAGCTGCAGCGAGCGGGATCTTTCTCTGGAATGCAACCCAAAGGACCGTCGCTGAAGATAATGGGGCGAGCCAACACCGACTGTGAGAGCGTTGCAGAAGAGGCCACTAAACCACCACAAATAGCCGCAGGTGCAAAGACAGCAGCTCGACCTTCGCTCGCTGAAACAAGGGCGAGAGCTAAGCAAGCGATGGCGGCCAAAGCAGCTGTCACAGAAGAGGCTCCATGCACTGAGAGTGGCGACGCTGTTGCATCCGAAGAGCCAGCAGCAGTTAGGGCAGTAGCGCCAAATCGCCGCCCGTCGTTAGCCGAAACACGCTCAGCAGCCCAGGCAGCGAAAGCAGAGGTGAGAGAGACGCCTGCGGAGAGTGGAGACGTAGGCGAAGCGGCCTCTGCATCAAAAGTTGAGATGGTAGACGAGAAGAGACCAAGCTCAGCCGCAGCGGAGGCACCGCAGCTTCCAACAACCGACTCCTCCCCTGATAAAGCGCCAGAACCGTCTGACGGTCCGGAACAGAGTGCGCCATTGTCATCCAGGCGGCCGACGCTCGCAAAGACTGGAGTGGCAGCTCGAACTGCTGCAAAGGCACCAGCTGGCCCGAAAGGAGGGAAGCCTCCGACGGCGGGCGCCGCACGCCGCCCATCGCTCGCAGAAACGCGAGCTGCAGCAGCGGCTGCAAAAGCCAAATCCGTTGTATCTTCAGCATCTACTTCGACAGCCGAGTCAGCACACACGCAGCGCACGTTAAGGACTCTCCAAACTCTACTTCAGCAGGCGCAGGCGAGTGGCGTGGATCTCTCGACGGCACTTGCGCACTTTGACAAGGACGCCAACGGCAAGCTATTGTACGAGGAGTTCTCGTCCGGATTGAAGGTGTTGGGGTCCGACTTGACCGACACGTCTCCAGAGACTGCGCGTGCTATGGCCCAATATATCGACATGGCAGGGAAGGGCCACATTACATTGCAAGATTTTGAGATCTTCGTGAAGACGTCGCTGGCTCCGCCAACTTCCAGCGCACCGACACCGAATGCAACGCCCCAGTCGGCCAAGCCGGGACTCCCGCGGGGCGGGTCTCTTTCCGCGCGCGTGCCACCCCAAGTCCGCAAGCCGCCAGCGGCGAGATCTGTTGTGTCGGAATCGGAAGCAAGACTAAGCATAGCGCAGACTGCCAGTGTTCCGTCTAAGCCAGCACCTACGCACGCACAAGTGATGAGCACAGAGACACTTCCGGTAGACTCAGATCTTCCTCCAGCTGAGGCGAGTGGCATCGCCACTTTTCAGCTAACATCGGATGCAGTGTCTGAGGCGCCGACAAGCGACTACGAGTGCACGTACGAGTTCAGCAGCGACCCGGCCATTCGATCTGTCGAAGTCAAGCTTCAACGAGCGGCGATCGATGCATATTCGCGCGGAATGCTCCCACTCCGTCTGGTCCACAAGTTTCTCGACTCGAGTAGTAGTGGCGCGTCCAAGGCCAAGTCCAAGGTGGGTAAGAGTGAGCTGCGGCGCGTAGAGTTTCTGCAGTTGCTGATGGAAATGGGGTTCAGCTTACTCTCGGACACGAACGACGCAGTGGAAGAGAACGATAGTGGTGCTGCCGTGCACGGTCCTCGCATGCGCGACCAACTGTATGCTCGGCAGCTAGAGCGGCTCGCACGATACAAGCACCACATCAAAGAAGAGTCACGCGCGGAGAAGGCACTCGTGCGGACGGTGCAGCAGATGCAGCAGCGTGCGCAAAAGCAGCAAATCAACAAAACTCCTACTGCGGATGCCGCAAGCAGCGTGAATCGGTTTGTCCAAGACAAATCGCAGCTTCTGCGCGTGCTTGCGTACTATCGCGATGGCCACAAAAAATCGCTCGTGTACTCACTCTTGCGTGACCAAGTGACGACTCCAGTGGTGTTGTTCCCGTCGTTTGCGGCGCTAATATTTGCGGAAATGCACTTTGTGAACCCATACCCTCATCAAGAACGCTTTCGCCTCGAGTTGCTCACGACCCCAGCAACGGTCGACGCCGACATTGTCACGAACACGGACGAATGGCGGTTTTACCGCCGCCACGTGCCGCTGTCGTATGGAGTCTTACCGACGTCAAACAATGACAATGTCGAGCACGACATGATCGATCCGCACAATGAGATTGTGATGGACGCGAACGACCAGATCGCGATCCCCATGAAACTGCGCTGGCTGCAGCCAACCACGACCTCGACCGCTTCCAAGCCATCCGCGACTATGTCGCTTGCCGTACGAAGCTGCACGCACGGCCACACGGTCGCGCTTTTCAAGCTCGATCTCTATCCCCAACCATTCGTGTGTCATCGCGTCCTGCGGTTCGTGAGTCCCGCCAGCTCGGTGTGGAAGTGGATCGTGCGTTGTCCGCGCGGCAAGCACCTCGTGTGTCTTGACGCGAGTGTCGCGGCCGTTGTCGAGTCGACGCCCACACGAACCGCGACGCTCGTCACGCTCAAGTGCCGCGTCGGCACTTATCCCTCGCTCGAAGAGTTTTTCGTGGTCGTGTACGACGACGAGTACTTTGCGCGCATTGATGAGGTTTGGCAGATCCGCGTCCAGTCGGCCATGCGACTCGACGTTCACACGGTGCTGGGACAGACTGTGTGCAGTGAGCTTGTCATCCGCGGCGACGGCGCCGCGTCACTCCAGCGCAATCAAAATCGCCACGTGCGGTGTTTCACGACGTGGCACCACGCCGGCCTCGTGAGTTTCCGTCCAGCGCAGATTTTCCAGCTAGTTGCGGACGCGTACAATCGCATCGAATGGCGCTTCTGCGCGACCGAGCAGCCGGTGCCGTCGCTGTGCAGCGTGCGCGTCCACCTCGTAGATGTCGAGACCCACGAGCTCGTAGGCGCGTGGCTGCTCCACGTCTCGCTGGGTCGGCCGACGATCACCAAGTCGTACGAGTTGCGGCTGCCGGCCGCCCAGGCTGCGCAGAAAAAAATCGCGTACACCAACCCGTGGGACCAGCCGCAGACGATTGTGCTGCGGTCGAGCGACGCAGCACGCATGCGGCCGCGCGACAGCGTGCTACAGCTTCCGTCGCAGGGCCAGATTTTTCTACGGCTTGTGTTCCCTGTGGCGCCGCCACCCGCAGGACGCGATGAGGGCGAACTATTGCTCTTTGTGAACGACCAGCACACGGAGCAGAATGAAGAATGTCTACGATTCCAAGTGAGTTACTACAACTAACCAGATTACGTTGACTCTACGTGTTGATGAGCTTCTCGGCCATGGACAGCTGGGCCTGCGTCAGGCCCGAGAGGTACGACACCATGAGGAGGTCCTGGAGGCCGCTGTTGAAGATCTGGTCAAACTGGTCGGCGCGGATGAGCGGGATCGACGCGAGCGCGTCGGCAATCTCGCGTCCGACCTTGGCGTCGGCCGTCGTCTTGCCTGTGACGACGTCGCCCACAAAGGCGCTGGCGTCGTCGAGACAAGTGTGGAGCTTGGCGATCGCCTGCTCGAGCGCCATGAGCTCGGTCGGCAGCGACGCCGTCGACGTCGACGCGTCGGGCACCATGGCGTTGACTGGAAAAGAAAGAGGGCGTCAGTATTCACAGGGAAAGAAAGAAGGAATACCAGCGAGAGAAGCAACGCACGGGCAATGGCTTCGGGCTCGGTGACCTTTTGCGCTACCTGGATCTGCTTGAACTGGTTCACGAGCGCGTTCTCCACAAGCTCGAGGGGCGAGCTCACGAAGGCCGAAACCTGGAGGTTGTCGGTGTGGAGGCTCGTGTCGACCACGAGGTGCACGGGCATTTCGCAGACCGAGCCGTAAAACTCGTGGATGAGGCAGGCCGGCTCGTCGAGCAGCGCGCCCGTAGCGTCGCTCGTGGTCGCGTACCAGCCGACAATGACTTCGTTCTCGTTCACGCGCTGGTGGAGCTCGTACATTTGCGTGTGGTAGTCCTTGCCGACCGCGACTTCGTCACCGTTCTCAAGGTGCGGCACGGCAAAGCTATTGGTGATCTCGGCCACGCCGTTCTCCACGCGGCCCAGCAGCGTACCGATCACGCGTCGCTGCTCATCCGAGCGGCGCAGCGCACGGTCCAAGATCTGAAAGACCACGACGGGATGCACTTTGGCCTCGTACACGGCCTCGGTGCCCAGGATCAGTTGGTTCGCGGCCGCCATTTTCGTCGTTGAGGGGAATCGCGAGAAGTGATCCACACGTCGGATTGGTGGAGCTCCTGGCTGTCCGGATACTGAGACGGCAGTGTGAGTATACGTCGGTGTATAGCTTCCTGTCAGCATATACAGCCAACCCCGAACATTAGCCAACATATATAGCCAATCAAACTGCATAGAACGAGAGTGTTGGTCGTCAAGATGCGTTGGTTTAAATGTGTGGAGATCAATTTGCACCAGGCATGTCAATGTCACGCATGCTCCAGCGCGTCGGCTGCGCAGCCGCGCGCGTTGCAACGGCAACCACACACCACCGCACAGCACCGGTCGCTGGCGCGGCAATGCACTTGCATTCGTATGCACCTGTCTCTGTGCAGACAAAGCGGCGCTTCACACAGCACACAAACAGCGCTGTCTTGGCGATCGCAGTTGCTACTGCAGCTGCGACAGCGGGTATTGTGACGGCCACGGCGACGCAGTGCGAGCCTCAGAAGCCACCATCCGTTGAAGGTGGATACAAAGAGAATCCGCTGCAGCACGTCACAGCGATTCTGCGTCTCTATGATGAGATCGACCGCAACATGGAAGTGCTGGCGAACCGCTTACTGGAGAACCTCCAGACTCGCGTGGGAAAAGAGAAAAGTGAGAATGACGGCACGCTCTCCCTCTCGCCCGAGCAACTTGCGCTCCACATGAGCATCGAATTCGAGTCGACGCTCGAGAATGTGCAAGACGCGGTCTTCCGCAACAACTACGTGACCAAAGAGCAGGTCCGCGACGCGTTGCAGCGCTTGATGAAGGGTGAATTGCGCGGCAGCGGCGCGCAGGGCAAACTCACGATCCAAGAGGCCGAGGCCATCGAAGGATACGTCAAGCGGATCGAGCGGCTGCGCTGGAAGGTCACGGGCTCGCGCGAGTCGCTCATTCCGACGCAGCACAAGTCGGTACGTTGAGTCAGTGTTAGCGGCAGCAGCACTGGAGGTGGGACTAACTAATGAGGCAACAGCTTGTGAAGCCGGAGCAGCCGACAATTCCGCTTGCGACCGTCGTGCAGGTGATGGAGACGCTGATCCCGACGCTTACGACCGAGATGGAGACCATTGCGCGCGACATTCGAGCGGCGCACTCCGACCTCTCGGCCGCGCAGCAGCACCAGCGTATTGCCGCCTCGTACGTCAAGCGCTCGGGCGAACTCACCGAACTGGTCTGCAATGAGCGACAGTTGGATCTACGCGCGTTCCAGGCCGCGCTCATTTTCTATCACGACGACCCGGTCTTTGAAAAGGCTTTGGCGCGGCTCTCGGCCGAGCAGCAGCGTAGGTACGAGTAATTTATGGGGGGTGTCCTCAAAGTCTTTATATTGCTACTTACTGGTACTAACTCCTACGGTGGCTACTGTGTTCTACTGCTGCTGTACTTTAGATTCGCCGCCCTCGGACTGTAGGGTAGAGAGACGACGTCACACTGCGGAAGACTCGACCCTGGCAATTGGCCAATGGGGTCTTTCCTCACGGCTCTTACTAATACTAATACATATCTTACACGCGCTTGGCCATGGCCTTGATCGATTCCGGAGTGACGACCACGCGGCGACGCGACATCTCCAGCTGCGTCGAGCGCATCCAACCGGGGGTGACTCTGGCGTCTCTGGCGATGCCGCCAATGCTTCCGAGTGCTCCGATTCGTCCTCTGTCGCTGGCACGCGCGTGCGCAAGGCCGCACGAAAGCGGTGGCAAAATTGGTGGCGACAACGGCGACGACGATGCGACAAGCGTCGGGGAGTGGTAATGCGGCGGTGCGACGTGGCGCGTCGCCGTGCGCGCTTTGTGTTTGGTGAGAATGTACCCCCAGAGCTTGCAGACCTTGCATTCGGTCGTAGTCGTAGTCGCACTGGTGGGGGTGGGGGTGGTGTTGCTGGTCGTGGCGCCTGGTGGATTCGTGCAGTCGTGGGTCGCATACGAGCGCATGAGGCGCTTAGTCGCGTGGCAAAGCGAGCTGCCACAGGCGTCACCGGCGCTGCAAAGCATAACGTGGTCGAGCCCGCGCTGAAACGACGCAAGCCGCGCCTCCCACTGCTGACGCTGACGCTGCTGGCTCGGCGCCGCTGTTCCTCCGGCAGCAGACTGCGATTGCTGCTGTTTCTGCTGAAGTTGCTGAAGCTGCGGCGGCTGCGGGTGTGGCGCACGGCGCGCGGGGCCGTGGTCAGGAAGAGCGGCGCGGGCAGTCGGCTGCATGGGAGGAACAGGGGGCGGGGAGGGGAGGGGAGGGGAGAGCGTGGGAAGACGTAGGAAGCAACGGTCCAAAGCTGTAGTGGGGCAGCGGACGCGCGTTCAAACGCTGCAAACAAGAATACGCGCGCGCATGCATATGCATCACCTGAGAATCCTTCGAGAAGCTCTTTGCAAGAACACGTCACGTGGTGAGCTTGACAGAAAGGCAACCACGCAGGGGAACGCGCGCGGAAGCTTCTGCTGGCGACATTCAGTATTAGAGGAACATGTGTGCATATTGCAGGTGATACTTGTGATAGTGGGTATGAACCCGTCTTATAGCATAAACCTTTTAAAGTAGACATAAAGTAAATTGGTATAAAAAATATCTTTCTGCAGGTTTGGGTTGAAGTCGGACGGGCTATGTACGTGGTGAACCGAAACTCAGAAACGCGCGACTTCTGGGTTGGAAGCTGGCAAAATTACCTCGCTTTAGTGTATTTTTGGTAGACTTCTCGCTTGTGTCCCCGTTTGGTGAACAACCTCAATGTCCGTAAACCAGGTGTGGCTTTGGTGTGTGCTAATGCGCAATCAGACCATTCGTAGACACCCTTTGCCATGACGGAAACGATAGGAAAATGCCCATGGTCACCTGCAAAACGACGTGGAAGAAGGCATCGGTCCCACCACACTCGATGCGCAATACGATACGAAGCGTCTGGGTTGGCTCAGCAGTTATCAACCCATAGTGGACATACCATAGCATAGGCGACAACACCACAGGACTGTTGCGTGTGAACTGTCGACTTGACGCAGCAGGCCTCTTTGTACATCTTTTTGTCTATGAAAGGATGGATGGAAAGCAAACCTACTGATTCAAGTGGCTCGGCGAATCGGCAAAGTACGTCTGGAGAATAAACGCGCGCGAGAGCAGCGGATCGATCTCGTCTTCGAGCCAGTCTTTGGTCGGAAGGTGCTGGAGAAAGAGCACGAGGTCTTGAAACTCGAGCGTCTTGAGTTTCTCGCCAAACGTCATGAGGATCGCCGCGCAGACGTAGACGTGGAAGCTCTCAAAACCATTGTCTTCGCAGAGGTACGTGTCCCACAGTCGCACGATCGCGTTCAGCGGGAGCTCGCGCATGAGCAGACAGTTCATCCAGCGGAACGCAAACTGCACAAACTGTACGCTCTCGCGCTCGACAATGTGCTTGAAGAGCTCGCCGTCGCAGCGGTGCACGAGCTCTTGCATGCGGTGCACCATGCGCTGGAGCCCCGGCTGCGCAAACGTGTAGTGGT
This sequence comes from Pythium vanterpoolii, assembly GCA_023334535.1. NCBI lineage: Eukaryota > Oomycota > Peronosporomycetes > Pythiales > Pythiaceae > Pythium > Pythium vanterpoolii. The sequence continues at coordinate 28,304 of JAADVD010000007.1, forward strand.
CTTGGATGCCGTCGAGGAGCTTGGTAAGGCACCAATAGCAGTCGGCTTCAATGGCCTCGAGCGTGTCGTCCGCGACCACGCTTAAATCCCCAAACTGTGGATCCTCTGTTTAACCAAGAGCGTTAGTGTGCATCATCATAATCGATGGCAACCAGTCAGACGCACGCATGTAGGGAGATAAAAACACCACCAGAAACGGCGTGAGGAGGTCGTTGATGCCTTGGACGTAGCCGCTTGCGGGATGGCGAATCGCCCATGTGTACAACACGCGCTCCATGCACTGCAGGACAATGAAACACAACACATACACACGGTCAATACTATAGACTCGTCTGATCACCACTTTAGAGTAGACCGAATGCACCTGATGGATGCGCTCTTCCTGGAAGAGCTTGACTTCCGCATTGGTGCGTGGGATATCGACGAGGATCTGCCGCAACGTCGTCTGCTCCTTCGCGCCGCGGTCCGTGTCGGGTATGAAATAGTACTGCTGCAGTAGTTCCCTGTACTCCTGTCGCTTGCGATCGAGCATCGCGTCTCTCCGCTCCAGCTTTGATGGCATGTAGCCCTACAACATTAACAGCTCCATCGTTAGTTACCCACCTCCTAAAAGTTTTGACGAATACACGCACCAGCAATATCCGCCACGCCGTCGGCCGATGCTCGTAAGAGATGCCTCCCCAACTCAGCTGCCGCAACTTATCGAGATCGATTGTGTCCGTGAGCAGCAGTGCATTGAATTGATCGCAGCGGTGGTTTCCAGTGGCGCTACGCGCCGTCGGTCTCGGCACGGCAGCCGTTGTCACTGCCGTGCTGCTGCTGCTGCTGGTGATCGGTGCATCCAGCGACTTGGATCCGACCGTCAGTTTCTCCATCGACGCTGTCGCTTCCTCGTCGTGCTCTGAGCTACCAAGCGACGACGTCGTCTCAACTGCTGGCGACCGTGTGACACCCGTCGGCGACGACAGCGTCCGCGGCGGCGCCGGTGGTGGCGTGGCCCACACTGGTGGCAGCTGCCCAGCATTTACTTGCTTCACGGAGCCAGGTAGCGCCTGCTGTTTGTTGATGCCTTTCGCGGCCCGCGAAAAAAACCCGGTCGAGCCGCTCGACGACGGGGCATGGGCACTCGGTGCTTTCTCTTTTTTCTTGGAGAATTTGTGAAGCGCATTGCGAAACGGATTCGAAGACGCGTGTGGCTACATGCAGGCATCAGTGATAGTGAGGCTCCATCCAATCCAATAGCATTCGCTCGCTGGCGCTGGCTGGCAGCGCACCGATTCGTCCGCGGGCACGGCGCCGTTGGCGTCTGAAGAGGAGCTCATTGGTGGCGTGGCTCCTGTACGCCCTGCTCAGATTCCTCGCACGCGACACGACGAGAGAGGAGAGAGAGCGGCACCCACACGCACAGCTGACGCTTTCTATTTGAGTCTGCTTGACGAGATTAGCCCGCGAGCACGAGAAGATGCAGCCGCGAGCAGCGTGTCTGTCTGTATCGGACCGTCGGCGTGGCTGTTGTTTCACACCCAAAACAGTCTCCCAGATTTCAGACCTTGTCGATACCCGAATCTCAGGTTGCACCACATTGTTCCTAGATTGAGGTGTCTCACATAAATTGAGGTCATAAACTTCAACTTGCCGCTTTCCTTTCCTTTCGCATTTCCCGCCCTCATTTCAAAAGGAAAACGCAAAGGAAATAGCGGCAACAACTCGGTATGTATGGAGATGGCAGACAACAGAAGCGCTGTCGGTGGGTGGGAAAGGGAGAGTATCTAACGCGGCGTGTGTGGGTGTGCGGTCTTGCGCACGTGACAGGAAACGACGATGCGAGCAAAGATGGACGCTGGACATGACGAAACGCCGAAGTGTGAGCGGAAACGACTGCGGCTCGAAGCGTCACGGCGTGGTGAAGCTCGGTCGGGAAGTGCAAGTGCGCAGCATGCGCCAAAGATGCTGCCGTTTGTCTCCCCCGAGCGGCGGCCATCTGACCGAGTGTTCTCGCCAGATGTGGGGCTGCATAGCCAGCGACTCAACCATCCTTCGATGACCCGCACATCGCTCCAAGTGCGCGCAGCTGGGAGATCAAAACACAATGCGATCCCTTCGCCCGTACAAGACCACATGGCGGTGACGAGGAAGAAGGTCCGATCGTCTATTGCCGGTGCGTTGAGTGCTGCTTGTCCACGCACGACTACAGCAAAGGCTAATAGTACCACTGCTTCGTGCATGGGATTGTGCTACGATATCATAGCTCACAAAAGTGACGCGAAGCGGCAGTTGGAGCGACAATACCAAGCGTTACGCGAGAAGATCTTTGCTGAAATTGGCGACGCAGAACGGCAGCTTGAAGTCCTGCAGCAGGTAAAGCCGTCCAACGGAACGCCATGGAGACGAGGGGTCTAGTTTCACCCAGACGCCTCTGTAACGACGCAAGAAAACTGATGATGAAAACCAATGCTTCCCGACGCGGACAGGCAAACGATAGCATCAACGAGAAAACAGATCGCAAAATCAAGGCAATGGCCGAGGTGCGTTGGTTGGCATCGAATCTTGCGATGCGGATGATGCGCTCGGTTTCTCACCCACTTACCCACTGGTGCTACATTATAAATGCAGTTGGCTGCCACCGAGATCACGTACGTGCACGACCAACAAGGGCTTTAGCTGATTGATGATTCTGACGTTAGAAACGTTTCTTGTGGCTCCTCGCGCAGAAAGATCGAGAAAGCTCGCGCGGCCGCCATCAGTTCCACCGCGCAGCTCTTCACGAAGGAGAAACAGAAGATCCTACAGCGCTTCAACGCGGAGATCGACGCCCTCGCGGCTTAAGACGAAGATGAAGTGATTCATACCCATCGTCGCCACATCCACTGGTCCCTCCCAGTCAGTCGAGGATGTTCAAGCAACTAGATTTTGCAGGATTATCACGTGATCCTCCATTTTCTCCACATCCGAACAGCGGCATCATCGGGAAACTTTTACAATGCATGGTGCTGCGCGTGCTTCCGCACCGATGGGAGCGAGTATGGCGGATTCTCAGTTGAACTTGCGTGCAAAGCCCGAGCCGATCTGGATCGAGTATTCGCGTGAGCCAGAATCCATCACATCTGCTCCTCAGATTCTGGTGCCCAGGAACCCACCACAATCGGTCCAATCGGTCCAATGGGTGCACAACACGACGATAACAGTCAGATGCAAGTCCCTCTCGCAGACCGGAAAAATCTCTTGCTCGACAACAAAAAGCACGTGCGTACCGGGTGTGGCTCGTTTCTGCCCCTCTCTCCTCCTCTTTTCCGGGGTTTTTCACCGCGACAACAACTTGCTCAACAACGTCCGAATCCGAGTGGGTTGCCAACAAACTCACAAACACCTATTGGCTGTAAACCTAACCCTGTTGGTGGGTTGACCTTACCGTCGCATCGTATGTTTGTCGTGCAGAAGTCGGACAACAGCGTGGCCAGCCATTTTTGGCTGAGTCTTGCGATCTTTCTCGATCTTTCCCGGCTTGGCCATAGACTTTGGCCGTCAAAAAACTGAATCTGAAAAACCTTGAACGGGGTAGGGGTATTCGGTCCACCGGTGCCCATCTGGCCACATGTGATTCGTTGTTGGCAGCACTTGGTGGGTGAGGTTTTTGAATTGTAGAAAAACGAGAAACTTTCGAGCCTTTCAGTCCTGGGAGGAGCCAGCGGGTACAAGTCCGCAAGACCTCAAAAGACAAACAACACGGAAATCCTAAAGACGCGACCTCCACGCCTCACTGGGTATGTATCATGGACGCTTCGATGGACGGAGAGATGGATGGAGGTCGAGTGGATGGATGTCCCTCTCGCGATGTCCCTCTCGCGATCTCCTCTCTTTCTCTCTCTTTCCGTCATGCAAACAAGAAGAAGAACCCCCAGGACTCACCGCATTTTTACTTCTGTGCAGATCCCCACAGCTATCCCTCCAAATGACCGATTTTATCCGGACGATCCTTGCGACGGCCGCGGCCGCGAACGCGACTGCGAACGCACAGTCGGCCACAGCGGCGGCCGCGCCTGCGGCTCCTCAGCCGGTGAATCAGATCCACCTCCCACCGTCCACTGCTGCCACACCCACGGCCGCGCCGCTTCTTGCCGTCGAGAAGCAGCGACTCATCAAGGTCGAGGTCGTCGACTCGCCCACCCACTCTACTACACATGCGGCGCTGCCGACGCCCACGGCCGACGCCGGCAAGGCCCAGCGCGCGGCGCGTCGTGACGTTGTGAACGCGCGCCGCGACAAGCGCAAAGCCATGGCATCGGTCGCGGTGCCGGCGTCGCCGTCAGGTCTCACGTCGTGCGGCGACTCGTCGTCGGACACGGAAGACGAAGCCGACGACAAGAGCAAGAAGATGAAGACGAGCGCGACGTCGGCGGTGCCGATGGTCGGCGGCCTCGCGGCCTCGGAGCTGCCCCCGATGGCCGCCGCCGTGAAAAAACCAAGTTTTTCTTCGACCATGCCGCCGACGCCAGGCCTGCTCTTTACGCCGGAGATTGATGCGGCCGGCGAGGAGCGGCTGCGTGCCATGGAAGCGCAGCTCGAGACGCTGGACCCCGACTCGAAAGAAGCCAAGAAGAAGCGCCGCCTCATCCGCAACCGCATGTCGGCGCAGCTCCACCGCGAACGCAAGAAGGCCTACGTCGGGCAGCTCGAAGACCAGCTCCTCGAAAAAGACCGCGAGCTCAAGCTGCTTCAAGAACAACTTGCCAAGCTCACGGCTAGTGGCGACAAGCCAGCGACGCCTTGTGTCCCAGTCGCTCCTCCGGTTGCTGTTGCCCAACCACCACTCGCCGCTGTGGCCGACGTCGCTGCCAAACCCAAAAGCGACGACATTGTGATCAAGGAAGAACCCAAGACGTGGGTCGATGCGCCGTCGTGGGCACTCGACGCCACAGATTCGTGGGATCTGCACGGCCTCGAAGACTCGGAAATGGGCGAGCTCGAGACAGCCGATTTGCTGCGTGACTTTGATGATCCGTTTGCCGGCCTCGGCGGCGCCGAGTACGCCGATCTCTGCAAACCGCCGCTTCCGGAGATCCACGCGGCCAAGAAAAACCTCGCGATGATGGCTGCGGTCATGTTTTCCGTGAGCTTTTTCGGCAACAGTCCGGCGTTCTACAACGTGACGCCCGGCAGCAACTTTGGCTCGACGTTTAGCGCCCACCCGCCCAAAGACTTGTCGCAGATGAGCATTGCGTCGCGCATTGTTGCGTGCTTGGAAAAAACGTCGTGGAAAGAGTTTCGCAGCGTGTCGTCGTGGATTGCGGCGGCCGCGACCGACGCCAACGAGGACACCACTGTCAAGGACGACGAAGATGACAACGACCACGCGCCGAGCGCCGTCGCATCGCCGTCGGCCGCGTCAGACGTGACGTCGTGCGGCTCGCCGGCGCGCAGCGTGTTGGACGACAATGCAGCCATGGGCGAGACGGATTTACTGGACGAGTTTGAGTACCCGGTGGAAGATCCGTTTGGATGTGTGACCGCGGATGACGCGAGCGCCGACTGGCTCGATGACATGGCTAAGGAAATGCCCAAGCAGTCGGACGCAGCGTTTTTTCTCTCGGACGTGATGCGCCACGAGCCGGTCGTCCCCAAACCCCAATCTACCCAGCCGCCCGTGACGAAGTCGCGGACGTCGCATCTCTACGAGTCGCTCACGGCACTGTGGCGCGAGAAGAACCAAGTGTTACTGACGGTCCGCGACGATAAGCAGCAAGTGCTGCAGCGCTCGGTCGCCGACATGAGCACGATCCGCGACGGCCTCGAATCGGGCAACTTTTTCACGAAGGTGTTTGGCGGCCACACGGACGCGTCCACCACGACGGAAGACAAGTCGGTGACGTTTCTGTACCCCATGAGTGCCTTTGCTGGCGAGACCACGCCGTGTGCGCGCGCGGTGGATGTGAACGCCGGTGTGGACCCCATGTTTTTGGAAGTCTCGTGCCAGTTGAACGGCGGCGCTGTGGCGTCGATGGATTGAGGCTACAAGTGTTAGATTTCGTTTCTTTTTTTTAGTGCTGTGGACGCTAGACGACCGACGACCAACCCGTTGGGATGTGTGGACGGGTTGGGGTGATTTCCTTTTGCTTTATTCTTTATCTATGACGCGTGTGGACGCGCGCACAAGCAAATGCCATTTTCACTTGTTCTTTTTTTTTGGTGTTTTCATTCCCTTTTATTCCCTTTTATTCCTGTATTTCGTCACTTGTGTGGACGACGTGTCAAAAGTGTCAAAATGTGTGGATGCTCGCCATCCTCTCGTCAATCGTCCTCATCTTCGGACGACAGCCGCAAAACTTCCATATCGAAATCGTCCCCTTGAGATAGCGGATCGGCATCCATCGACAATCCGCTTTCGCGGCACACATAGGCATAGGCGTCTTTCCCTACGACATCTAACAACGGCCCCAGAAACACATCGCGCACGGTCTGCAGATTGTGCTGCGAGTCGAGAAACACCGCGGCGACGAGCGCTTCAAACACGTCGGCAAACATCTTGGGTAACGCCATGGCGTTGATGGCGTTCGGTGCGAGGGATGCCTTGCGTTTACTTTTGCTTTTTTTCGTACTGCTGCTGCTCTGCTGCTGCAACTCCCGGGCATTCATTGCTATTGCGGGGTCCTGTGTGAACCGTCGTTCCAAACTAGCGACCGTTGCGAGCGACTCGCGGTCCATTCTGAGTGCTCCGGACAACAGACAGTCGTCGACGCCAAAGCACGTGATCGCCGTCTTGCCGAGGGCATCGTTTGACACGGTCGCGCTTTTCCACTGCGTAAGCGAGCCCTGGAGCCAGTGGTCGTACGTCAAGTAGGCGTACGACAGCGTGAGGTACTCGATCACGGCATCGCCCAAATACTCGAGCCGTTCGTAATTGCGCTTCCAGGTAAACGCTTTGCCAGTGTCACCGTTCGTTCGACGGATCCGAAGTGGTCCGACCGACGGGTGCGTCATGGCTTCAAGCAACAAAAGCTTGTTGCTGAACGTGTACTTGAGCCGCTGCTGCATGGTCACGAGCCGGTCGGAAATGCCGTCAAATCGCTCCACTGAAAAGCCAATGTCGCGCTGTCGCGCGAGCGTGGCTGGGGTGCTGTCGTCGTACAGTTCATTCGGCGTACAGTCGGGGAGGTAGGTCTGCGCGAACACGTAGCGAGCGTCGTGGACCGTCACGCCGACCCATTGGAGAAAATGGCGTCCACCGACTTCGCCTTGGTCCACGAGGTACGCGCCGCACATGGCCTCGAGCACATCGGCGACCCACTTGGACGGCGCCACAATATTCTCGGGCGTCTTGCCCATGCACGACGGTTTCCAAAACTTGAACGGATGCTGCTCGATTTCGGCCGGGTACAGCATATAGTGGTGCAGTTCTTGCGCGAGCGCAAACAGATTGAGCCGATCATTGCGAATGATATCGCGTCGCAATTGCGTTAACTCGCCTTCCTCCGTAATATCCGAGCGGGTCTCGAACAAATGCCACGAGGTTTCGAGCTTCAAGAACGTATCGCCCAAAATCTCGAGCCGTTCGTACGCGGGTTTGGTCGTGGCGTCATCGAGCAACTTGAGATCGACTTCAAGGCCAATGCGCGTCATGAGATGCGACATCTGGCACTTGCGTTCAAACTCGTAGAGCAACGGCACAATGCCCATGGCTTCAAAGTACCGCGTTTTCGTGAGCCGCAAGAGCGACGTGTACTCGGGCAAAAAGAACCGCTCTTGAAACTTGGACTTGGACTGCGCCATGCTGCTTTCATCGTGGTTGCGCTGCATGACGCGGCGAATGAGCGGGACAATCTCGGGCACTTGGACGCCATGGAGCAGTGGCTGGTCGGGGTCAGCGTCGTTGACTTGGTCGCGTTTGTGCCAGCGACCAAAGATCGGCACGCCCGAGACGGCCTTGGTCTTCAAGTGCGCGGACCATGAGGCGTCCGATTTGGCCACAGGCTTGACGACTTCGCCAGCTTTCTGGTCGGTCACGGCACGCACCACGTAGCATACGTTGCGTCGAAACTTGGGTACGCAGACCCACTCGTCTGAGGGCCAGTCTGTCGCGGTTGGGAGTGGCCAGCAGTCGACGAGCAACGGCTTGCTCACAATCTCACGTACATACGCCCAGTCGAGCTCGAGGCTCGTGCCAGTATCTGCCTTCTCCACGACGCGACTGGGCACGACCAAGTATCCTTTGTCGTTCTGCTCGGAGAATTCTTGCCAGACCTTGTCGCCCTTGATATCGACCTCCCGCATCGCGTCGTCCACTTTCATGCATGCGAGCCGCATCGTAACGAGATGAAAGTGGAGTACTTCTTCCAGCTCGGTCTTGGTGAGACGGAGTGTTATCGCCTTCGTTTGCAGTGTCACGCGGTTGATCACCGGCTCCATGACGTCGCTCGTGGCAAAGTTGTACCGCCAGCCCGTGTTGGTGTTGCCCGTGTACAGCTCTTTCGAGCTGAGGATCGCAAATCGGATACCTTCGATGCCGTAAAAGCACATCGAGACCGTCACTTCGTCCGTTTCGCCCGCTTCCCCTTCTTCTTTGGTCGTCTTGGACGCGGTCGCCGATGCCATTAGACTGCGGAGAGTCGGGAGACCGAGCTCGGCGGCACTCACGGGAGGTAAATCGTAGCTGTTTTGCGCCGACAAATCCGTCAGGTTCTGCGCTGTCTTGTGAGATGGCTTGTCGTCATCGACGTACACGGTCATGTCCGAGGACGATGGCGTGTTGCTGTCCTTTGCTGGCTTTGGTACGTCATCGCATTCGAGCGTCGAGCAGAACCGGCGATCGAGCAGTCCGCGCTTGATGAGTTCTTGGCAGCCTTTAAAGGCCACAATGGCTTTGGCTTCGATATCCGAGGAAACCTTGGGGCTGCTAATCTCCTTCTTTACACCGACCATTACAGGCAGACGCAATTTCGCCGTAAAGTGGAACCGCCCTGAACTCGAATAGCTCTCGTCCGTTTTCGTTGGCTTGTCGTCCTCCCCTTCCTCGTCGGCAGCTTCGCGTGCTTCGGCTTGTGCTTTGATATCGTCAATCTTGTCGTACAATTTGGAGTTGTACTTAAGCTTCTTTTTCTTGGCCTGCTTTGTGGCCGTCGACATGCTGAGGCCTGTGATCTGGTGGCGCTTGATGTAATACTGGGGCCGTAGATCGTACGTATCGAGACCGGGCAAGGTTTCGCAAAACTTGCTTAGGATATTAATGCTGTTGTCCAGGTTCAGGACGGCACCCGTGTCTCTGTTGACGATTTCGTACAAGACACTCGGTACCGATGGCCGACTGGCAGTACGAACGACCGCCACGGGTTGTTTCATTGTCACTGGTCGAGGCGTGGGAGCTTCCGCACCAACAGGCTTCAAATCGACGGCGTTCGACGCGACTGATGTCACAGTAGAGGTAGAGACAGAGGAAGAGGTGGGGGTTGGCATCGTCCGACTTGAAACAGTCGTTGTACTAGTCGTTGCATGCGACATTGACGCAGCCGTCTCCTCCCTATGACTAGACTCAAGTGGCGTCTCCAGCAACGCTGCCTCCTGAAACTTGCGCACGAGCACTTGGAACTTTTTGGCGTCGGCATGGCCACGCGGTAACACGTACTTGACGACACCGCCACTGGCATACGCGCGCCGGCAATAGTCGAGTAGCTTGTCGGGCTCTTGCGTCTCGTCCATGACCACCACGAGATCGCACTTCGGCGGCTCGACGCGAATGCGCTGGGACTGGTTCGCGATGGACGTCGTGACCAACACACTGGTCGTGCCGCTACCAAGCATCTTGAAGATTTTGAGGTACGACGAGAAATGCAACGAGCCAACGATGCGGGCATTGCTGTGGCCCAGCATGCTGCAGCAACGAGGAATGCCAACGTCCGACAGAGCAAACGACAAGTACTCGGCGACCAGCGTACAGTGCACGCGGCGCTCGACAAACACCCAACACCGCGGTGTTGCCGAAGGAGTAGGATCCTCACCTTCGTGCCGATGGACCGGACGGACGGGAGGAGCGGAGAGTCGACATCGTGTGATCGTCGCCACTTTCTGCAGCCGCGGCGTCGCTGCCAGCGCACCCAATTTCGATGCTGCAGACGCCAACACCGAGAGCACTTTGAGAATGTGCTTGATCTTGTTCAGCTTGGCTTCATCCAGATTTGGGGAGGCCGCCTCGACCAGCGATGCGAGCGTCTCCCGAACTCCCGCACCAGCTACGTCGTCTTCATTCTCATTCTCTTCCGCGTCTTCCTCGATCTCGCCTTCTGATTCCGTGGATCCACCACCTCCGGTTAGCAGTCCTGGGTTATTTTGCTGTTGCTGCTGTAAAAGCCGTTGGCGCCGCCTCCTGTTGATATTGTCGACGTCTTCCACGAGGCACGCATGCAAATTAAACTGAAGCTCCAATTCCACGTATTTTAAAAGACACCACCATCCGAGGTGCTGGTAGACCGACTCGGCGTCCAAAATAAAGCGATTTACACGTTCTTGCTTTTTCTTCTCGTCATAAACTGCCGCCGAGTTGCCCATTTCCAGTTCGATTCGAAACAGCCGCACAAAGTCAATCGTCTTGTCGTTCTCGCCCAGCAAAAAGTCGCGCACGGGACACGACAGCAGCGACTGTGGAGTAGCAGTGGCGTCAAAGCATTCACTCAGCAAGAGCGGCAGCAACGGCGCACACTGACCTTCGAGTACACCCATGGCGTCCCCTTCGATCACAGGAACCATATTAAGCACGTGGATGTGGCGAAACAGCGGATTGTGAACCGGATCCCAAGCGAGCCGTGAGGCCGGCGTGCGCGTGGTCGCGAAAATACACGGCGTCGTATCACTGACCAGCGACGCTTGGTGGGTCCCCGACCCTGAAATTTGCATGGACACTGGTTCAAAGACTTGGCGATAGAGCGACGGCGCCGTGTCGTGAATCTCGTCGGCATCTTCAAGCACGAGCAAACCAATGTCGGGCACGGTCAGCTGCCGCTGGCGCAGTACCATCTGCAACGTCTTGGGCGACACAATTGCAATGCGCAGACGGAGCGATTTCTCGTGTGATGCGTCGGACAGAAATTGATCCGCGAGGTCCACCGCGTGGTCGGTGCTGCGTTCGGTCGTTGGCGGCTCCAGCCACACGCGTTCGCTGCAGAGCCGCGCGATCTCACAGCGCAGTGCGTCGCGCATCTCTAGTGTCGGCGCAATGATTACACACAAATCAGCATGTGCAGCCCGGCGCGGTGTAGTGGTGGTGTTGGCGTTGGTATTGATAATGTTGACATTGTTGATGTTGTTGGCGTTGTCGCAGGCATTCAGCCACTCGCGCACGCGCATGGCAGCGACAAATGTTTTGCCGACGCGGGCGGCACTGCAGAACAGTACATTGCAGCGCTTGGCGACGGCAAGCGCCTCGCGCTGGTGTGCATAGAGATCCGCCATGGACAGAGAGCGAGAGAGCGAGAGAGCGCACCAAAGGTTTCCCTCTCGGCGTCTGGGTTGTTGCCGAAATTGGAGAATGTTTGATGGGCAACGTGACGCGCGTACTGCAATATTTCGATAAAGTACGGAGGACGGACAATCCGGCAATGCCCACGAAACGACACGAAAGAATATCCTTTAGATATGCTACGGCATCTGAAACTTCAATACAGACTGCTGGACGCTGGCTACAGTCAACTTACCCACCAAGCGTCGCGGCATATCTCAAGGCTACGGTCTAGTCTGGTCTGTGCTTTAAGTGGGATGGGAAGCGTGCGCCTCGCTCTGTTCCCCACGCCGCGGCGGCGGCTGCAGCTCGTGACCGCGCTGGCCGGCGGAGTGTTTGTGTGGTGCGTCGTCGAGACGCCGTCGCTCGCATTCACGCAGCTGCCACCGACGTTCCCCTCAAGCTTTCGCGACCGCCGCGGCTTTTTCCACGTGCTGCGCTGGCTCGAACAGCTCGATCAACCCGACGCCCTCGCTGCGTTCCTCCACGCCATGGCGGCGTTCCACGCACAGCCGCTTACAGTCGGTAGTCCTCCGCGCGTTTTCCAATCGGCCGCAGCGCTACTCGCGCACGTGCAGCTCATTGCCGCCTGGGAGACCTACCTCCTGCTAAGCAAAATGGTGCTTCAGTGGGGCTTGCTCGTGTTCCTTTCACGAGCCAAGGCCGTGTCTACGCGGACCGCCATTGCGTGCGTCTGCCTCTCCATCCTGTCGCTCATCTGTACCAAGATGGCCCAGTCTAGCCTCCTCGAACTACTGTCGCCGTCCTCATCCTCGTCACTGTCTGTATCTCCCATGAAACAACAGGGCCGCGCTGCGTTCCTGGCAGCGTTCCTCGGTCTCATCTTTTTGGTGCGATTGGTGGCCGGTGCGATCGTCAACGGTGTCCTCGCATATGCGTACCAATCGTTCTTTGGTTGTTGGCCGCCCGCGCGCTGGAAAGACGTCCCCCGCTTTTTCGGCTCCAAAAATTTTGCGTTCAGCACGCTGTTCTATGGCGTCACCAGCGTCAGCGTCATGGCCGTGTCTGCGCGCTCGCTGCGGTCGCTATCCGAGGCAGCAGGCCACATTGAGAGCGTCGCGTTGGTCGCTGCCTTGAGCCATTTTCTCGTGCATGAGTTTGGCCTCAAAGCCGCCGTCACACCCGCGGTGACACCCACAGAGAAAGATAAGCGGGCCTGAAGAGGTGCAGTACTAGTTGGAGTATAGAGTGAAGCAAAATGTATTTGTGCAGACCGCAATCGGTCTGTTTCTCTCTCTAAAAAACACGGTCCTCAGCTAGACACAGCCGGAACACCAAACCTTCCATTCTAGAGAGACCGGCAAGTCGCCCTTGTTTTCTCTTTCTCTGTCGCTCTCTCTCTGTCTCACCTGATGATACTCTCTATCCGGGGTGCTTTCACTAGCACAGACAAACTGCTGCCGCCTGACCGCTTGACCGCCTAGCTTACTGGTCCTTCTTCTCGGCCGCAATGCGCGAGGCAAACTCGGCGGCCGCCATGCGACGGCCAAAGAACTTGAGCACCTCGTCAATCAAAATCACCGGCAGCGAGAACGCGAGCACGACCATCCACTCGTTCAGGTCGAGCGGCGTCACGCTAAACGTATCGGCGAGCACGTCCACGTACAGAATCACAAAGTGCATGCCAAACGACACGACCATCGCAACCAGCAGGTACGGGTTCACCCACGGTGGCATGGTGATCAGACTCGCGTCTTCCGACAAGGCGTTCAACGCGTTAAACATCTCGATGGCCACCAGCACCGACAGCGAGAGCGTCGAAGCCGTGCGCTTGCCTTCGGTAAAGTAGCGGCACGGGTCCGCTGAGAAATCCATGCCGTCAAAGTTGTTCACCTTGAAATCCGTCCACTCGTGGCACTTGCCCCAGTGCGTGAGCTGGTCCCACGTAATCAGCGTGTGGCCATCGTTCGAGCCTTCGTAAAAGAGGTACCAGTACGCAAACACGCCGACGCACGCAAAGCCAACGTAGACGCCGACGACCATGTAGCGGAAGAAAACCCAGCGATTGATCAGCACGTCGTCGCTGCGGCGCGGCGGACGCGTCATAATGTCCTTGTCCGGCGGGTTGAAGCCGAGCGCGGTAGCGGGCGGACCGTCCGTGACCAAGTTCACCCAGAGCAGCTGCACGGGAATGAGCCCCTCGGGCAGTCCGAGCGCCGCCGTGAAGAAGATCGCCGCGACCTCACCAATGTTCGACGAAATGAGGTAGCGGATAAACGCCTGCATGTTGTTGTAGATCGCCCGGCCCTCTTCGACGGCCGACACAATGGTCGCAAAGTTGTCGTCGGCCAAAATCATGTCGGCCGCCTCCTTGGCGACTTCCGTGCCCGTGATGCCCATGGCAATACCAATGTCGGCCTGCTTGAGCGCAGGGGCGTCGTTCACGCCGTCGCCCGTCATCGCCGTCACTTCGCCTTGCTGCTTAAGCATCTTCACGAGCTGTTGCTTATGCTTGGGCTCGGTGCGCGAAAAGACCAGACCGCCGTGGCCCATGAGGTACTCGACCTGTTTGTCCTTCGACATGGCGAAAAACTCGCCGCCCGTAAACGACTTGTGAGACACATCTTCCGTCTCGGTAAACACCCCAATCTTGCGGCAAATGCTTTCGGCCGTGAGCTTGTTGTCGCCCGTAATGACAATGACGCGGATGCCAGCCGTGTGACAAATTTCAATCATCGGACGAACCTCGGGACGCGGTGGGTCGAGCATGCTGGCAAGCCCAACAAACGTCAAGCCCGACTCAATGGCCGAGAAGTTCTCCGTGTTCTCCAGCTGCTTGTGGGCCGGGTGGTGGCGGTCGCCATCGTACAACCCGAGGTCTCCCAGTTCTTCCTTCTTGGCAAACGCAAGGCAACGCAGCGACTTACGCGCGAGGCTCGAGACCTGCGCAAGCAGCATCTGACGGCCGGCCGCCGTTAGTGGCTTGACCGAGCCGTCGCCGAGCTGGATGCTCGAGCAGCGGTCAATCAGCCCTTCTGGGGCGCCCTTGACAAAGAGCACATTCTGGTTCGACATGGTCGAGCGCGTCGAGCGCTGCGGCGTCGCCCCGGCCTTGGAGCAGAGCACCGACATGGACTTTCGGTCGCGCGAGAATTCAAGAATTGCCAGCTTTTTGTGCTGCTCGGCGTGGTAGCTGTTGCAAAACTGCACGGCCTTGGCCGGGTTCGAGTGCTGGAGCGCCACAAACTCGGCCTGCTTGGCCGAATCGTCGGGGAACCCAATCTTCTCGACCAGCACCTTGAGCGCGGCCTCGGTCGGCTCGCCCACGCGCACGTACTTGCCGTCGTTGAACTCAATCGCCGATTCATTACAGAGCGAGGCAATCTTGGCGAGCGTGGTCACCGTCTTAAACTGGCCAACCGCATTGCCCGAGATCTTGCCAATCGGCGCGTACGTGTGGCCTTCAACGTCATAGGTAATGAGGTCGGTCTCACTGCTACCGGGGTGCGAAAACGTAATGCACGACATTTCGTTGGTCGTGAGCGTGCCTGTCTTGTCCGAGCAAATCACGGTCGTGCACCCGAGAGTCTCGACCGACGGGAGCTTACGCACAATAGCGTTCTTCTTAGCCATCTTGCGCGTGCCGAGCGCCAAGCACGTCGTGATGACGGCCGGGAGTCCCTCGGGGATCGCAGCGACGGCCAAGGCCACAGCAATCTTGAAGTAGTAGATGCATCCCTTCAACACCGATCCGTGTGCCGGATCAAAGAAGTTCTTGTAGTTGATGGCCCAAACGATAATGCAAATCACGAGAATGACTTTCGAGAGCATCTCTCCAAACTCGTCAAGCTTCTTCTTGAGCGGCGTGTCTTCTTCGTCCTCGGCGGCTTCTTGGACCGACGCCTGGATCTTACCAATCTCTGTCTTCATGCCGACATCCGTGACGACCCCACGGCCGAGTCCGTTCACGACAACGGTCGTAGCAAACAGCATGTTGACTTTGGCCTGGATAACGCTCTCCGTGTTCTTCGGGAGGGCGTCAATCTCCTTGTTCACCGACGTGCTCTCGCCCGTCATCTGCGCTTGCTCGACGCGGATCGCGGTCGTCTTCATCGAGATGAGCCGCATGTCGGCCGGCACTTTGTCGCCCACGCGAATCTCCGTAATGTCACCCGGCACGAGCTCGCGAGCAGGGATCGTCGCCATTTCGCCGTTGCGCAACACGCGCGCATTCTCCGGCTGCAAATCCTTGAGCGCATCCAGCGCGGCCTCGGCGTTCGACTCTTGCCACACGCCGACCATGGCGTTCAGCACGAGAATGACCACAATCACGAGCGGCTCGACAAACGCCGAGATGCCGCCTTCGTGGCCGCCTTCAAAGTACGCGAGCGCAAATGACACAGCGGCCGCGGCCAGCAAGATCTTGACCAGCGCATCGTCAAATTGCGCAAGCACGAGCTTCCAGAGCGGCGTACCTTCTTCCTTGTCGAGCTCATTAAAGCCGTGGAGCGCGCGCTGCTTGGCGACCGCGGCATCATCCAGCCCGTGATCTTCGGTGACGTTAAAGTGCTTGAGCACAGCCGCCGGCGTCTCAACCTCGAAGCGGAACGCGTCGCTGCTCATGAAGCTCCTCGTCTACTGTAGAACACTAAGTCTCCACGCGGCCTCTGTTCGACGTGGCACTTTTCTCTTCTGTCGCTTGGGTTGGGTACCGAAGGTTTGTTTCCACGACAGCAAAGATTTTGAATTGAAGTCGAGTCCAAGTCAAATGCAATTCATTTCGACAGTCCTTCGAGAACAGACTGAACAGGCTGCAATTCAAAAATGAATTGACAGATGCTCCACGTGGAACGCCGAGGTGCGTTCCACCTGGCAGCGAGACGGGTTCTAGAACACCCCCGACCACTTCAAGTTCATCTGTGTGGACCAGGACGCATTGCCCAATCCGTCCCTGTCACAGAGTCTACCCCTTTACATTAGTGTGATGGAGGACACTACACCAAGGCTTTGGCCATGAAGTAGACCTTCATAAGGAGGCCACGGAACAGGCTCATAAAGGAAGCCTACATCATGAGCTGAGCCAAGTAGAAGGGACCATCAGTCGATGGTTGGTTCTCCCACCTGCATTGTCTGATTGGACAAAACCATCACATACACGTATCGTCAATCAGGTCTGACAATTTACTCACAATCTTGCATAGAGCTGTGGTTTCTGCAGCCGCGGCAACTTTGTCGCGTGCGATAAGTTGCTGCAGCAGCTGCATACTGTACAATAGTCGGCTGCAGATACAGTACCTACTTTTCATGGCACATCATCCGCGGTGTTGGTATAGTAGCTGTTGCCCGCGCCATTCACGTCCACGTCCACGTCCACGTCCACGTCCATGTCCATGTCCACGTCCTGGTGGCCTCGTGCGATGAGAGACCACGAGGAAGCATCTCGTGAACCGTAGCTGCTCGGTTGACATGGGGGCAGCCCACTCGGGTGTAGTCGGTATCTAGGTGGTGGGCATCCACCAGCCGCTTCGTGGGCAAGTAAGTGTCTGTTGCAACCGCCACATACTTGCCCACGAAGCTTGAGTGGCACACACACAGTGTGGAGCTTTGGCTGGTGTCCCAGACTCCCACCAGGGCTCAAAACCAAATAAATAAGGAGGCCGAATATTCCCATTTGTACAGTACCTACCAGATCACGAAACCTTCTGGCAGAGCACCCTGGTTTTCTTCGAAATTTCTGAACATAGAAAATGAAAGGTTTCTCAGCTGTCATTAGGGATGGAGCTGCGTGTGTTTCAGCCCTCGCTATCAATACGTACAGGTTGAACCTCGGCGCAACTGTTTCTCGCGGCTGAGGTTATTTTCTCAACATGGCTCACAGCGGCCAGAGACAGGTTGGGGACTCGAGTGCACACAACGGGAAGCTCCAGCGGCTGCGGTTGCGGCTGGCGTCAGTGTTATTGCGGCGCACTGGCTGGAAGATTAGGAGCGTCCATCTCCATCTCCCCCGCCAACGCCGTCCGTTGCACGCTCGTCGCTCCATTGCGCACCGCCAACTGTTGTTCATTTCCAAACGATCTCCCTTGCGCCACTAGCCATGACTGTCGACACGAGAGAATATGTTGTCTATAACGGACGCCTGCAGCGCGTCCGCAGCACGCGACCAAGCAGCAAGCCCTACGAGCACATGAGCACACTACGCAAGCTCACGTCCTTCAAGTACCTTGGCCACAAAATGCGGTCCTGGGTACACAAAGAACCGCGTCTTACGATCACCAGTGCCGCCGACGAAGAAGAGCTCTGCCGAGCAAGCACACGCGAGATCATTTGCTGCGAAGAGCTTATGGCCGATTTATACAAGTCGGCGCACGACCACGATGATCGACGATCGAGCATTACCACGACGCGCACATCGGATTCGGAGATGTCGCACTATGCGCACTCGTTCAGCATCGACGAAGCAAGTATTTATGAACCCACAAAAGACCAGCGGTGGTGTCTCAACTGCAACAAGTGCTACCCCCGTCAGCTGAGCCACTTTGAACTATACTGCGGACTCGACTGCAAGACCGCCCACCGTGTCCGCATGTCGGGCGAGATCCCTTCGTCTCTTTGACAAGCCAGCTGGAAAGGACAGTAGGCACCCCCCCCCCGCCCCGGGCTCTTCCGCACGTACTGTTTGGTGTTGTTACAACGCAGTATGATGTACAGTAGTGTCCCCATCGACCAGAGAGAGTCGATATTTTCTACAATATGAACTATGATGAATCGCCATGCAGCTTGGACGCATGTAGCGGACACTATACTCAATACAGACCATTACCATACTCAACACAGGGCCTCCATTGCGGACACATGATGTAGCAGAGACTCCACAGCTTCAAGATCTAAAAATCGTGGCTTCGCAAGCCAGAACCAGACCCAAAAACAAAACGATGCCACAAATCCCCAGGTGACATTCTCGCGGGGGTTTTGATATTCGATAATCGCAATGAACGTATACAGAATATAAATTAATGAGATTGACCGATTGATTCACCTCTCTAATCGGATACTGTGATTGTGCCTTCGTGGGGAACAGAGTCCAACATCGAAGCTCGTGACAAGCCAGAAGAGAAGCGAGCGGAAACGGACATCTCGTGTCCCTCCCTCTGTTATCTATACATCACCGCTACTCCTACGGTAGACATTTACAAGCGAAAACGATGGTGGCCGCGAACAAGATCATTGTGTGCGACAACGGCACCGGTGTACGTAAAGCCACAGATCATTCCCCCTCGCTCCTCTCTTTCTGCTTCAACCTCGCAAGTCGTGACTGACGCGCGCTTTTGTGTGGATATTACCAGTTTGTGAAAGCTGGCTTTGCAGGCGAGAATTTTCCGAAATGTATTTTCCCCTCGCTTGTCGGTCGCCCGATCCTGCGCGCCGAAGAGGCTGTGCAAAAGGATATCCTTCTCAAGGTATGAATCCCCCTCACCGTCTCTGATCGGCTTGACCTATGCAGCATCTGAGAATGGTCTGGTTGTTATTGGGGTTGTTGTAGGATATCATGTTTGGTGACGAGGCCGCAGCCGTGCGATCGAACCTGGAGATCTCGTACCCGGTCGAGAACGGCATTGTGAAGAACTGGGATGATATGGAGAAGCTGTGGGACTACACCTTTCACGAGCGGCTGGAGATCACGCCGTCGGCGGGCCACCGGATTCTGCTCACTGAACCCCCGCTCAACCCCAAGCGCAACCGCGAGCGACTTGTCGAGACCATGTTTGAGAAGTACGGGTTCGAAGGCACGAACGTTACGACCCAGGCGATGCTCACACTGTATGCCCAGGGCACGGTCACCGGCGTCGTGATTGATACCGGCGACGGCGTCACGCACATTGTGCCCGTGTACGAAGGGTACGTCCCGCAACATTTGATCTGTCGTTTGGATGTCGCCGGGCGACACATCACGCAGTACATGATCAAGCTCTTGCTGCTCCGTGGTTACGCATTCAACCGCACGGCGGACTTTGAGACGGTCCGACAGATCAAAGAAAAGCACTGCTATGTCGCGTACGAGCCCCACGCCGAGCGCAAGCTTGCACTCGAAACGACGGTGCTGGAAGAGACCTATGAGCTGCCCGATGGACGAATTATCCGCCTCGGTCGCGAGCGGTTTGAAGCCCCCGAGGCGCTGTTCAACCCTGGCTTGATTGACGTCGAAGGCGCCGGCATGAGCGACATGGTTTTCGACATGTGCATGAAAGCCGACATTGATTTGCGCTCAGAATTTTTCAAGAACATAGTGCTTTCGGGTGGTTCCAGCATGTACCCAGGTCTCCCGAGCCGTCTCGAGAAGGATATCAAGGACCGCTATTTGAAAGACGTGCTCAAGGGCGACAAGTCGCGCTTGAGCAAGTTTCGCCTGCGCATCAACGACCCGCCGCGTCGCAAGCACCTCGTGTTTCTTGGCGGCAGTGTGCTCGCGGATGTGATGAAGGACAACGACGACTTCTGGATTCTCAAGCGCGAGTACGATGAGCAAGGCGCGCGCTGCCTTGACAAGCTCAAGCACTAGACCAGTGAGTGGGCTTGTTGTAGGCCGTGACCGAGGGAGTTGAAGTTGTCGCTCCTACTAAGTACGGATATTGCGTAAAGTACGCACGGAGTTTTTGACTGCGTTTGTGTTCTCTCTAAAAACCGATAAGTGGTAGAACAAGAGCAAACGAAAAGGAAACATCGGAATATGGCACCACTGCCGCAGGTGGAACACGTCGGCCGCGCGCGCTTCCCGGCGGCACTGGCGGAGCTGCGTGATATTTTTCAGTACGCATCGTTCGTGGCGTTCGACACGGAACTAAGCGGGCTCTCTGCGCAGCTGTACGCTTTCTACAGGCGTCGCTATCCCCTCTTGACCATGGACTCACGCTTTCCTCGTTGCCACATCTCGCAGCGATAGGTCCAGCCTCATGAACTCGGTCGCTCAGCGCTATCAGGAAATGCGAACGAGTGCGCAGTCGTTTGCGATCGTGCAATTTGGCCTTAGCTGCTTCACGTGGCGTGCCGACAAACGTGTGTTTGAAGTGCGTACATTCCAATTCCCGATCTTTCCGCTTTTCCATCCCAGCAGTAAGAATGGTCACCACAGCGAGCTGCCCGACCGCAGCTTCCTTGCGCAGGCCAAGTGTCTGACGTACATTCGCGAGCACGGCTTTGACCTGAATGCGTGGGTCGACGACGGCATCGGCTACTTGTCGCATGACGAGCAGCGGCGACTCGCACAGGTGCTAGAAAAACCTCTGCGAGAAGACGTGGCCGCCAAGTTTCGCGGCGACGTAGCGACCAAAATCCGCACGACAGAGAACGAGCGCTTTCTTAAAGATATGCGCAAGCGTATGGACGTGTTGGTTAAGCTCACACCATCGCGGGACCAAGAACACGAGGAGAGAACCAAAGCAACGACGGAGGAGGAAGAGACCCAAGCGGCCGCTCTGTTTCTATGTCAGCGGATCGCGGAAACTGCACCAACGCTCCATCAAGATGAGGCTGGAGTAGTCAGAAGAACGTTCGTTACGGAGCCACAAGCGCCGTTCCGACGCAGTGCATTGATGGCGCTAGTGGACAAGGAGTTCCCACATGTCGTGGTCGTGGATTGTCCGTCGGACAATGACAATGATCCCGTGGTGACAACAGCACCGTGGAAACGGCGTTTACGGATTATCGCAGTAAGTGACACAAAGGAGAAGACTGCGTTCAAAGCCGCTCACGCGAAGGTGGTCAAGGACGAGCATGACCACCGTAATCTCTCGCTCGTGGGATTCACTGCGCTCTTTGATTTGCTCTTAGAGACGGGTCGGCGCCTCCCCCTTGTAGGCCACAACATGCTGCTCGATGCGATGCAGTGCTACGACAAGTTTCACGGCCCCCTGCCGGATTCCTGTTCGAGCTTTCTCTTTCACCTCCATAAGTGGCTCGGCGATGTCACGCTGTTCGACACAAAGGTGCTGATCGAACACGCTATGGACCACGTCGACGTGTTTGGGGAGCGCCTGGAACACTCGGCGCTCGAGTACGTTTATGAGATTGTGTCCAAGGACCCGTTTCACGGACCGCCATCGCGTGACGCGACCTCCAGTAAAGAAGCGTTACTCCAGGAGAATGTGCCGCTAAACGCCCATCAAGCCGGCTATGACGCGTACATGACGGGTGCCGTCTTCTTACGTGCGTGTTCTGGCCTCGGCGTCCCCAACGACGCGATTGCAGTGATCGGATCCCTCTCAAGAAACCACATGAACGACGAGCACGAACCCAAGTGGCGCACAACAATGCGCACGTTCCAGAACACGCTCAAACTAAATCAGCTCCTGCCTCCGGTTGCACTCACGCTGCCAGGGCCGTTCCCCAGTGAGATTGCAATGCCAAGTCGTGAGGCGTTCCTCCGTGTGGACCTCACGCGAGCATTCCTTCCAAAGCTCAAAACTCATCATATCCAGCACTGCGTGGCGTGGGCATTGAATATTCGCTCGAACAAGCTTGTGAAAGTACGCTACGAGACCAAATCGAGCGTTTTTATTCAGCTGCCAAGTGCAAACGATGTGGAACGATTAATCATTATCCGGAAAGACTGCAAAGAAACCCACGGCTCGGATCGCGATCCGCTGCCGTCGCTTGGCTGTGTCGAACTTGCTCGCATCGAAGAGCAAAAGGAGAGTAGTGAAGAAACACACAGCGAAGCAAACTCCAAGCGTCAGAAATTAGAGGGCGAGAGATAACACGTCGCATGCTCTGCTGATCAAATTTACTCACAAGCTCGTGGCTCCGTGCGTGAGCGCGGTCCAGGTTGCCGCTAAGGCACAGGCTCACCATCATTACGCTGCGGATCACTAAAACGTGGATTTTACTCCATATTGTTTCAATGCAACCTCCTTGCTCTCTTATTGGTATATAGATCGCCTTACTACGTCGACTGGTGGATCTCATTGCGATCGTCGTCTGCGTACTTGAACCGCTTGGCGCGTGAATCGTTGACGTCGTCGGCGTTAAATGCGAGCGCGTTGCGGCGTTTGGTTCTGTCGACGCGTACGTCTGGATTCAATACGATGGCGCGCGCGGCCGTGCACACGCAGCCGATGGCCGCAACGCCAGCGCACATCAGGACGGGGAACGTGCTAGAGTCCGTGGTCCAGAGGCGGAAGACGCCCATCGATGCGCGTGTGGCTTTCTTGGCGGCGTGCATATTTGTGGCGTGGTGTTGAGCGTGGATGGCTGGAGGGGTGGGACGCCGGGGGCGAATGGTGCAATGAGGAGGCAGTTAGTGTGCCGTATCGGAGACCGCTGACGGTGGCAATGGCCACCATGCTAGACGCCAGACATTTTCGTGTGTTTCTCAATGCTGTCCAAGTCACCCAGCAAAAGCGCATGAGTCGCCCATCATATTTGGCGTCGTTTCGTGCAGACACAGAAGTTATCACCACCACCAACAGCAAACATTCCGAGTATCTTTAGCCTCAGAACTCACACACCACCGATATGGCTACATAAGTCAGAATGACAACGTACTTACATGGCGAGCCGGGAAGAGCAATTTCAAAATGCCATTATCCAGCACAGATCACAACACGCCATCGCGTTTCGCTTTTGCGGCGGCATCTCCTTTCGTATCTTTTGGACCTGGGGCACTGCAACACACAATGCATTGTTTTAGGTGACACTAGGCCAAAGAGTCAGACCGCGTGCAAGAATCAGAAATTGTTTCCAACATAGCTGTCCAAAATTAAATATTACAGTAATGGACGGCTGAATAATAGCTAGACTCACTCGAAGATTGACAAGCACGCTCCAATCGAAATGCCGACGGCAAGCGAGATGCCGCGCCGCCACGGTCGCCACAGTCCGCTTCGTGAATCCGCCGTGCGTCCATCACGAGCCCAGACACTTCTGTTGATATTGACGCTTCTCGCGTCCACCGCAACTGCCGCGTCACCAGGGACGAATGCATCCACCGCGCTCACCATCCACCGTCGCCGCGTGTGCGTCATGGACACGCTCGCGCGCACAGCGTTTGCAGACGTCACCAGCGCCGACACGTTCTTCGACCACTCATCGCCATCTCCTTCGTCAGATGCTATCAAGTGGACGCGTGTGGACACATGCGGCGCCGACGTTATAGCTGACTGCGTGAGCGGCCAAAACGTTGCGACTACGGACGGCAAACTCACGCTCTCGGCGTCGGCGGTCGCCGGCGGTGCACGCGTTGCGGCGACCATCCCCCACCGCGTGCGATTCAACGCAACGACACGGCTCCGTGTCCACGCATCGTTCCCTTCCAATGACGTGCGTTTCTCATTCGTTGAGTATGGACTCACCCTTATCTAATAGTCTCCTATTCCCCAACAGAGTGCCGACCACAGTACGGCCACCATCGCCCTATCGCTGCCGCGTCCACACGGCGTTATGTCCGTCGTGTCGCTGAGTATGATGGCGTCGTCAACCCCTCGTCTCCGGCTCGCGTCGCCCGCGTCCAATTGGAGCATCGACCTCGTGCCGCCGTGTCCGCTGACGTCGTCGACCAAGATCCACGTGGTTGACGTCGAGTGGACGCCTACACGGTGGTTGCGGTGGCACTGGGACGGCCACTTGCTGTACGAGATGCGACTACCGAAAGTCCTTGCGTCCACCCTCAAGAAACACAATAGCACCACCACGCATTCACCGCTTCGCATCGACCTCTCGCTCACCTCTACTACTACCACCACAGCATCCGCTGGTTTCCGCATCAAGACGCTCGAGCTCCAGCGCGTCGCAGATGACCAAGATGACGCCGTCTGCCGGCCGCGCGTGCGTAGTCCCGAAGCCAATTGCCGCCGTCACACGCGTACGTTTTCACAGGCCTCAAATTTCTATCGAGTCAAGTCATGTACTCATACTTTCCCCCTCGGTAGATTTTGAGCCGCGTCTCGGTGCCGACCAGGGCTATCTCTCGCTCGCCCAGATCTACGACTTCATGCGTACTGCGTCCACGCGTTTCCCCCCGCATTTTACAAAGCTAGAGGAGCTAGGTGTGTCGACGCAGAACCGCTCGCTGCTCGCGCTCTGCGTCGGCGCCTGTGCGCGAATGGACGTTCCCCAAGTTCTCTTCACCGGCATGCACCACTCGCGCGAGCCCGTGTCCATGATGAACCTCGTCTACACGATCGACCTGCTGGCGCTGGACCTCGTGAACGGCGTCGCGGACACGACCAGCCTCTTGCGCGCGCGGCAGTTGTGGTTTATCCTAGTCGTGAACCCCGACGGTTATGCCCGCAATGAAGCTGCTCAGACGTGGGCCGAGCACCAGAGTGGCCAGCGCAAGAATGGACGCGCGGGGTGCAACCGCAATCCCCGCGACAGCGGCGTCGACCTCAACCGCAACTACGACGTGTGCTTTGCTCAGGATAACGAAGGCAGCAGCACCGATCCTTGCGGCGAAGACTTTCGCGGCCCCGCGCCGTTTTCCGAGCCCGAGACCTTGGCAATCAAGCGGTTTGTCGAGCAGCCAACCGCGCATTTTTCTGTCGCATTGAATTACCACTCGTTTGGACGGTTCTTCAACGTGCCGTTTGCGTGCAAAGTGCTCGACGCACCGCGCGGCACGAACCTCACGGTCTACGAGAACTGGGCCATGGAGATGACGCGCTTTAACGGCTTTGCCTATGGCCAGCCGTGGAAAGACGATAACCTATACTCGGTCAACGGCGAGACCAGCGACTGGCTCTGGGCAGCGCACGGCATTTTCGCCATGTCACCCGAAGTCGGACCGGCGTTTTCCACACGCGTCGACAAGGGATTCTGGCCAGCACGCGACGAGATTCCAGCGCTCGCGGTGGAGCTCCACTACTCCAACATCGTTGCCGCGAGAATGGCGGGGCCGATCTACGACGTGATTGTCACCAACGTCACGCGTCAGCCTGCACTTGAGGAGGACGAGAAGAGTCTTCGAGAGTTGCTGGTGGTGGAGGTGGCACTCCAAAACAAGGGACTGCGGACAGCCGGCGACGTGGAGCTTCTGCTCACGACCTCCCTCGTGAACAGCACGTCGTCCACGACCTTCACCACATCCACGACAATCCCACCCACCACCCTTGGGACGATCCGAGACGACGGTCCACGCAAGCCCATCACGCGTGTGCTGGCGATCCCTGTGTCTTCGGTGGTCCACCTTATCGTGCGCGACGGGTTGTCGTGTCAGTACATTCGCCTGACGACGCAGAAAAAGACGCGCACCCAAGCCATATTCCAGCAGTGGGACGCACTGGTGCTGCCGCTCTGCGGTTTCTGTCGCTCTGTCGGACGTGACGCCGCGGCGCTCGCTGCGTTGGAGGACGATGCGGAGAACGCTAAGTTCTGTGAGACGTTGGACGATCTGGTGGACGCCAAGAGCCTCTCGCGGGCACGGCTCACTCTACTCAAGGTCCCCAGCAACTCGCCCGCGGTGGATCCGAAAGTGGAGACCAGAGAAACCGCACCGACGATCGCCCCCTTGGTAGAACCGACAGCGACCTCCACGCCAGTGCCAGCACCTGCGCCATCGCGTACAGCGCCTTACCAGCCCGCGACCCAGGAGACCACGACGACCACGCCACCCGAGACCACACCATCCAGCGTCCCTACCCGTCCGACATCCCAGCCATCACTAACCACGACAACGCCAGTGAAAAAGGATCTCAGCGCGTCCACCAACAGCTCTGCTGAAGCGTCTTCCAGTCTGCTGTCGTTTGCATCCATCCCCATACTCGCGACGCTCTTCCTCGTCGCAGTGATCGCGTTTGCCGTGGTCGTCCGGCATCGTCGTCGCGCGACTGAGAAGCGCAGCAAGAAACCTGCGTCTACTGCTACAGCAAAACCCACCCGCCGTAAAAACTATGTCAAGGTCGTGAACGACGAAGACGAAGCCGAGGAGCTCCAAGACAGTAGGGAGGACCCAAAGGCGGACAGAGACAGCGATGACGGAGATGCCGACGACGACGCGGCGGCCCGCCGTACGATCCATCGAGACGACAGCGACGACGACAGCGACGCGGAATTTGGCCGCCGCCGGAACCCCTTTGCCGTCCGCCCACGCGGCCCCAGCGACGACGACGATCTGGTATAAGTAGAAGACAATGCTAGTGAGTGAGAGAGATGCTCATCATATATGTGTTATCCCCGTGGGTATGGTTGGCTCTCAAAAATGCAGTCCCACGCGAGCCCCCAGGTCGCCAAAACATCTTCTTTCTGGTGCTCTAGGTGCTGGAGCTTGGTCCGCAAGTACGTCTGGATCTCGCGCCTCAGCGACTCGCACGGCGTGAGCATGTGGCGCATCAACGGCTCGCGCGTGAACGGATCGACTTGGTTGGTCGAGAGCAAGTGGCGCTCAATGACCGCGCGGTCTACAATGTTGCCCGACGGCAAGCGCACAGGATCGGTCATAATTGTGCTGAGTAGCGGATCCAGAAATTCCTCGGGAATGTCCGAAAGCAAATCGTCCATGACGGCTTGGAGCGAGACCATATCGTGGCACCGCTGCAAGACGTCTTGGAACAGCGTCATCCAGGAGATCCCCACAAACTCATAGTCACGGTCTCCGTTGTCTGTACTCTGTCGGAGCAAGAGATCGCAGCCAGCGAGAAAACCTTCATAGTCGAACCGTCCGTCTTTCGCGAGCGCCGACACAAAGCGGTTCCCGAGCTGTCGTGCGAGGCCGCGCTGGCGTTTCACAGCTACTGGTCCCCCACTTCCACCTCCACTAAGGGAACTCACGCCGGGCGTGGTGGTTAGCGTCGTCAGCGCATCGGCAGATTGCTGCTCGAGCAGCGCCAGGGCATCGTTCTCATCCAGGTCGTCCTCCGTCTCAACCTCAAATGGGATCCGACTCAGCGGCGGCAGTTCGTCTTTGGGCAATCGCGTCCGCGGTGTGTCGACTGTGCGTGGCGCGAACGCGTCACCCGTGTCTTCGCCGAGAAAGCGCGCCGATTCCATGCGCACAACGGCGCGGTTGAGCGTCCATCGATTGTGGACATCGACGTCACCAATGAACCGCAGCATGGCGTGGCCGCTGTCCTGGATGAGGCTCCACACCTGCGATGGCGAAGCGGGCGAGGCATTGTCACCACCACTACTATCAGACCCTTGCACGGCCGCACACCGCGTCACGAGAAACACGAGATACGCAAACACGCGTTTTGTATCCGACAGGTGGTGCCACGTAAAGTCCAAGGTTTGGGCCTTGAACGCCCCGACGACACTGGCCACGAGAAAGCTCGTGGTGCGCGCGCACTGGTCGGCAAGCTCGGGCTTGAGCAGCGCGCGCTTGAGCGGCATAGTCTCGGCCATCCACGAGAGCAGCTCCAGTACTTCGACCAGCATGCGCATGGAAATCCGCAAGTGTTTTGAGTGGAGCGCAATGTACCCTTCCAACATGGACGGCCGAAACGGCAGTTGGATCGACCGGCCTTCTTGCAATGCTGCGCGAATGTCGGCAAGTTGCGTGAGGACACCAACTTTGCTATTGCTTTCTTCCAGCAATTTCGCAGCGTCGCTCCATAATCCCGAAAGCAACACACTCACTTGGTTGGCAACGTGGGCGTCGGCGACAGCGTCGATCGCGGGGTCGCCGGCGACCGCGGCGACTTGAAGCGGTGTGCGGTTCTTCATGCGAAACGCGTGGGCGAGACTGTGTCGCTGGTCGGCAAACTGCCATAGGAACCGCAAGAGGAGGACCGTGGTCACGCGGATCGACAAGAAACCCCAGAGGAGGTGGTCTCCCGTGCCGGCATTGTTGTTAAACACCAAGCCATTGTTGCGGACATGGTATGCTTCCATATCTTCATGAAACTGAAGCACAGCCAGCACGGCACACTCGCGCAGGACGACGCAGCGCTGAAAGACGCGGCGTAGTGCCAGCACGAGCGTCGCGTTCTTGGCGTAGAACGCGACCAGCGACGACAAGGCCTTGGCGGCGTGGACGCGCAAGTGTGGGTTCTTGGTGCACTCGCGCGACGCCAGCAATTGCACAAGCATCACCAATAGCGGTTCGAGGAAACTGGGCGGGTCGGGGACGCGCGCCATAGCGTGCTGGTAGTCGATGCCGCCAACGACGCCGTGGCTGCTGTTGGTATTCGTGCCGTCCAGTGTAAGGACGTGCACCATGTCGCAGAGATCAAAGAAAAAATGCTGCGGAAACGAAGTGAATGCCGTCGCAAACTGCGTGACAATAGTCTTGAACGCGTTTTGCGTCGGCGACGCCAGCTCCAGCAACCACCGGCACGCTCGCGCATAGAATGTGATCCACGCGACGACATTCGAGGCTTCGAGCAAGTGCATCTCGGCCATGAGGCGTGTCGCCCCGAGGTCGGCGAGCCGCGATTGGCTCGCAGTGTAATGGGCCGACAGCTTGGGCAGTCGGCGGCGTCCGCTGCCACCACTGACGTGGGTCTTTTCCCGCGCGACGCGTGCTTCTTCGCACGCACAAAAGGACTGGAGCTCGTGCATTTCTTTGACGATGGTCAATAGCTTGGCGAGGGCGTGAAGCGGACCAATGTGGAGCGCCTCGATGGTCATGTAGAAAAGCTCGGTCTCGGTACTAAACCGCTCGCGCGGATAGATGCACGCGGGGTAGACCAAGCCACGGCTATAGAGACCGGGACCGCGTGGGTTAAAGTGCTGTCGCCATGGGCGTGGGAGGACCGCATAGATGTGTCCAGGGAGGTGCATTTGGTTGGGATCGTGATGCCGTTCTTCATGAATCATACAGGCCGAACAAATCAATCGCGGGTCGAGACAGTTAGAGCACCGGTACAGAACGTCGCAGTCATTGAGGAGGGCGTCACACTCGGCACATTGGAGCTCCTGATCAGGTACCTCGTCGTTTGGTTCCCGCAGTAGCTTGGCTTTAGAGAACTCGAATGGGAGATAGTGGTTCGCGGAAATCAGCGGCACGGGCACGTCCAACCGCAAAAAGACGTGGTCGGTGCAGTGAAACTGGTCGCCCGCGGCCAAGCGCTCCTTCTCTTGGTCGGCGTCATTGAGGATCGGCCGGTTGCAAAAGTCCGCAAAGCAAGAAGCACAAATATCCGCGTCGTCGCACACCCCACACTTGAACCGCAAGCCGTCAAAGTCGGCGCCGTGGCAAAAGTCACACAGCACGCCAAAGTGCTTGGTGGTCGGTGGGTAGTAGTAATTGTTGGATCGCCGCGGCTCTTTCGTTTTTGCCAGGACTTCAGCGTCGTTTTGTTGCACGCGTGCATCGTCGGCGGCCCGTAACGCTGGTTCATCTTCGGATGCGTTACTCCGCAGCGGCTCGACGTTAAAGTGGTAGACCCGTTGCGGCACGTAGCTCTCGTGATATTGCGTCTGAATTAAATGGGACTGCGACTCGAGCTTTGGCAGTAGAACGTGGACCAGCGCCGCGCTCATATTGATGAGGATGCCATCGTACAGATCGTCGCTCGCTTGCCCGCCGCTCCGCGTGACTTGGAAACACACAATGGTCGTGGCCAAGTACGTCAAGAACGCATCGACCACAAACGGGTCTTGCGTCGGGTCGACGAGGATCCCGTCAAAGAGGCGATGCAGCAGCGTGCGGAGGCGGTCATATCCGTCTAGCCACTGCAGCGTGAGCGCAGTCGGGGATCCGTCTCGGCGGCCTTCGGGCGTCAGATTGATCTCGTTGGGCTCGTCGCTCATGCTGGTCCACCACATGAGCGGCCCGAGGAACGAGTAGAGACGGAGCTTGGCGCTGGAAATGTACATGGGCAGCCACAGCTGCGGCTCGCTTTCAATGAGCAGCCGCGGAAACGAGGGGATCGCAAACAGGTCCAAGATCATCTGCATCGAAGAAACCATTTCTTGCGACCGATAGAGCAGTAGATCTTGGAGTCGGCTTCGTGCCGCGATCGCGAGCTTGGGGGCGAGTGCGTGAAAGAGACGGGGGTTTTGCGAGACGAGCTGGGGTAGCACCAGTGGCAAAAAGAGCTGGGTGTGAAGGGGCGTGGAGACTTGAAATAAGTCGCGATTTATTGCCACTTCCTGGAGCTCGGTCGAGGCATTGGGGATGCGTGTAAAACACTCGCGACAGAGTGTGAAGTCGCAAGCCGCACACCGAAAGACCAAAATGGGTTCACTCGCGCCATGCGTTTCCCACGACCGGCGGCATTTGGAGCACTGCCACCGCGGCGTCGCGCGGAAGAGCCGCTGGGCCGTCGACGCGCAAAGTTTGTGCGTGTGGAACGCGTGGAACGAGCCGACGTGCGCATGGAATTGGAGCAGGACGTTGACGACCTGCGTCGCACACGAGATCGCGGCCGCATCGTTGGAATTGTTGGGATCTAGGTCTGCGTCTGGCACCAACACTGGCGCGCGCCACCACTCGGCCAACAGGTGAACGCCAACGTCACCGATGGCAGCTTTGACGGCCTCCAACATAGACTGGAGTTGTGAATCCTCAGTGTGGTTGTGGTGCTCTCGATCCACCGCCTCTGTCCACGCGGAGAGACTGTGAAGTATCCGTACGAGCGCATCCACCAACAGATCTTGGACGGCTTGGTGTTGCTTGTCGGCATCGTCGTGGTCGGCTGCGATGGATGTGGTCGCGGACGGTCCGGTCAAAACCGGAGGAGACGACGGCGCGGCGCTGCATTGACGGAGGCGGCGCTTGCGTGAGGTGCGCTGACTGACGGCCGCAACGCTCTGCTGCTTGATCTCTCCCCACCACCGGGCCGCGTCCACACGCAGTGGCTCGTGGGGTTCGTACGCGATCACGCTGGACAGCGCGTGGACGCGTAGCAGCTCCACTGCGAGCCGCTGCTGGCGTTGGAGCTCTGTCCAGAAGGGTGGTGCCGGACGGTCGGACGCCTCAGCTTCCGTGGTCGGGTGGGCTGTGGTGATGCGCTGCCATGTGAACATGCTGCAGTTGGTATGTTGCCCTTGGTGTTCGATGGACGTTCCTTTCAAGGAAAAGCGGCACTTGTGACGGCCCGTTCCAACGCGCGTGAGTCGCCCGAACGATTTGTGGGATCACACGCAGTTACCTCCCTGGACCTCAGAGCGTCTGTCCTGCGCTTCCTTGCCGACAGCCGCGTGCGCGACGTTAGGAGTTCCGTGATAGGGAAACGGTACGATCACCACCCGAAAAACTCAGTCACGGTCCGAGCGTATCAATACAGAGCAAGTCAAAAACGATTACCCTGCTTGAACACATGTATTTGTATCGAATATAGCCTTCATAACATTTGAGTGTGACTTGTATAAAATAATTACCTATATCAATGAATACAATCATACAATCATACAGTCAGCGTGATTGCAGTCGCTAAATTACAGTGAGACCTCTGGTATTCTATGTTTGGGTGGACTAACCTCTGAAATACAATACAGAGTTCTTATTGGTACTTCACATGTCACTTCACGAGACTCAGGACTCACTAACGAAGAACTTCCAGAAAAGGACGAACCGAAGCCTTACCAGCACTCGGACGGAGCATCGGCCATCACCGACCATCATCATCGGAAACCAAAGAGCTCTTCTAATCATTAATCATCTTTCATGACCATCGGACTTAGCGACGCGTTCAGCGAATTTGCGCCGCTCGAGACGCCGCGTCCACTGCCTCGTGCGGCTGTGGACTCGCTCGCGCGGCTCGACGGTGAGGCGCTGCGGAAGGTTGTGGCCGACGCGGCCGCGCGTATGCTCGACAGCAGCCTCGACCACAGCCTCGACCACAGCTTCAGCCACAGCCTCAGCCACGGCCGCAGCCACACTGCTGGAGATGAAGAAAACCCTCACCCGATGACTGCCACAGTGGACCTCCAACAATCCACGGCGGCTGCAGCCTGTGTCCTCGCGCGCTGCGCTCGTGAAGTGGCCCCCGAGATGTCAGCGTCGGCAGTGAGGTGCGTTATCCGTGCATTTACGGTACTGCGGTTGTCCAACGAGTCGTATGTGCAATCTAATTGTGCCTCTATTGTGGACCTAATCAACAATTGTGAAACTGTGGATACGCCATCTGGGGAAACATGAACACCCTTGAACCAAACCAACACAGACAAGTGGTGGCGGACTGCGGTGTGGACGACGAACCACTGCTCACGCAACTTATTCCGCTTGTGACGCCGTATATCGCAGCCATCCGCGCGGCGCTTCGGGCCACTAGTACGTGCTGGTGTTCGACTTCATTTCCTTCATTTCCTTCATTTCCGACCAATTTGCTAATCGTTGGTTTAGGTTTTGACTTTGCGCATGTCGTGGACGTCTCCTGGCGACTCGACTATGTGCTCCGCTCCAGTGCCGCCGGAAACGTTCACGAGCCCGTGTACTACGTGCAGCTCACGGTACAGCCGCCACAGGGTATGGTCCACACCACCACGTTCGCGTGCTCGGTCGAAGGACTACGCGACCTAGTCTATCGCCTCCAGGACGCAACCAACGCCATCGAAAAGATTGCTGGCGCTACTCGCCCTCCAGTCGCAGCAGCAATTGCGTAGTATACTAAAATCAAGTCTCTTTTTATGTATATCCGAAAGTGGATGGGATCCGCACTGAACCTAGTAGCGATAGTCGTTGGTCTTGGCGACAGCAACTTGGCCCTTGGACAGCAGTTCAATGTCCTTCTCGAGCTGCGCCAGCTCTTTTTCAAAGGTCTCCTTTCGCCGCACTTTGCCGAGCGTGTCAAAGACCACGTTGTGGCACAGCTTTTGGTACTTGCCGTTCACATGGTCCCACTTGGCTTTGAGGGCGTTAATGAGTTGCTGCCGCTCGCGCTCGTCCACGGGTTCGACGCGTGCGCCGTCATCGTCGTCCAACATATTGCGGTTCTGACGCACAAACTCCTCGATCATGTCGTTCTCGCGGTCGATCTCGTCGCGTACTTGGTTGAGGTACTTTGGCACTTGGCCAAAATCTTCTTTCTTGACGTACTGCGGCGGCTCCTTTGTCACGCGCGCGCGGTTCCCAGGCACGGCAAGAATCGCTTCGACAGCGTTGGCGGTCACATAGTTCTTGGCGGATTTGAGGCCCAGGATCGGCTTCTCCTCACGCGTGACGATCCCCGGCTTCTTGGGACCGGCATAGTCAAATTTGCTCGCTACCACGAAATGACTCTCATCAGTCTAACTATGGCATACCAGTACCAGTTGTACGTACGTTTCTTGGACGGATCGACCGTCATGGAGCAGCGGTCGCCCTTCTTTACAAAACCCTTGGGGTCAGGTTTATCGCTGATGCGGCCAATGCCCTTGGCGCTCGCTCTCCGTTCGACGTACATGTCCTCTCCGACGTTGGCCCCGATGAGCCGTGTCTGCCCTTGGAGGCCGAATGTGGTGCCCGTAGGGGCGACGCTCGGATCATGCTTGGACTTGTACCGCTCGGGCTTTGGCGGCGCCACAACGACGCGCGGGATGAGGTTGTAGATGCACTCTTCACGCTGCATGATGGTTTGGCGGTAGGGAGGGCGGAGGCGGTAAGGGCGATACGACCTTGCTGCGGACGAGAATCGCTTGAGACGGCGACACGGAAGAGGCACTTGAAATGGAAACCGAGCCTCCGTCGCGACCCATAACAGCACCTATCAATAGCAGACTATCGCTTTGGGAGGCTTGCACCATAAATAACGGTCAGGTACATACTGTCGGATACTGCAATAATACAAACCGGATTTGATTTCTTAACATTTGGCTGGATCATTCAAGTGAATCTATGATGCAAGGCCATCGATCTTTTTCAATGGAGCAGCGCAGGGAACGTGAGCTCGGCCTTGAAGTGCCGGCCGTGTTTGCGGAGGATCACGTTGGCCTGCGATCCCGATGCAGCTACACCACGGTTCACTCGCCGAGTCGATGGTGTGTGCACCTCTATACCTGTGTAGAGAGACGCCCCACCATCAGGCGTCGTGTGTGTGGTCGTTCGCACTAAACTCCGCTTCTCAGTAAGCTGCTGATGAATGTTACTGGAGAGGGACTGGTCGTCGCCTCGAAAATGGTAGTTCTGCTGAGCGGTCTCGAGCCTCGCCTCGTGCGTAGCTCTTCTGGCTGCTAGGATGCTCGTGCTTTGCCGCCGCTCTTGCTGCCGAAAGTCTCTGACAGCATCGCCAGTCATGAGGTTAGATTGGCCGGCTAGGGAGCTGCGAACGGTTGAGGCATCGAGCTGCAGGACGCGCGTAATCTCGTCGGTCAAAAGACGATACGTCTGTGGTTGCGGTGGCGTGGGGGCAGTGGTCGATGCGCTCATACTCTGTTGGCGCAGTGGTGCTTTTGGAAGGCGGTGCTGAATGACGAGGTTGCTTGCCTTCCTTCGCGTTGTCGCTATGGGATGGCTGTACGTTGTTTTTGTCGAGAGCAATTGGTGACGCAGATCATCGACGAGCTTGTCTTCCTGATAGACAGACGGAAGCAGCTGTAGACAACAAAGGTCAGCGTCGATTACCAAAAAACTATCACCGCTCCGCGAGAGCTTCACGGACCTGAGTACAAAAGGCGCACACACTGAGAAACTGGCGGGGCTTCGAATCGGAGCTTTTCCGGTCCTTGGAAATGTCGTCAAGGAATTGTTCGAGTCCTTGGCGGACACCTGGATCGTTGGCCGTAGCACGGTCCAGCAACATGCGCCTGGATCGAAGAATATCCTGCAAGCCTCGCCATTCTGTCTCAGGAACTAGGTATCCAGTCATATGGGAGTTAACAACGTACAGCGGTAGCGACGTGGTCACGAAGACCCGATCCATAGCACTGCTGACACAGCGAACACAAGTGACTACAACGCAACGGCCGTTATGATTGAGGTCCGATAACCTGTCATTCGGAAACAACTCACTCACGTGCGATTCGTCGACGTCGGGATCTCCATGACCCTTTTGCTCTACTGTCTGCCCACCACAATTGACTTTTCGAAATCACGAGTAGTGTCTCGAAAGTATGGACCCATAAATAGAGGCGAGCGTTCTTGCCCCACGAATCAATCCGACCAGTGACACGTTGGATCGGAGGCACCGCACTCTGATCCCATGTGATGTGGCGGAGTTGATTTCAGCTCTTACGTTCCGGTATGATGAGCGTGTAGCTTTTCGTCAGGTGGGGAGACGTACATAATGTCAGGTTGTCAGGCTGCGACTTGCCCCATGTTGAAGTCAAATATATGGTGTGGGCCACACCAATGCCACTGTGGATGATCTTGCAGCGATTGGTCGGAAAAAGGTTGTGGCCGTTGACTCAATTTTTCCATATGCGGGTTAGGGATGAAAATGATTCTGCATCCGCAACATCCATCAACATGATTTGAACCAAAACGCCGGTTCGTCGCTGGAATATTTTAACACAATACACTCAGACTCTTCATATGACTGCATTGGTAGTAAGCGGCGGACACCATAACTACTTGCAAAAAAATGTCATTTGTTTAAATTAAGGTGCCTCTTGTAGAATGCATTCCAAAACCTAAACTGATTAATTCAAATAGGTTACCACTTGCGATCAATATTGACTAAAACACCGATTAGGAACCACAGTAACCAATATTTCTCATTGTATTATAGTAAGTTATTTACCGTTTCCACTCATGTTTGTATTGGAAATGAGTAGAAACGGGAAATAACTTACTATAATACATGTCCCCCATGTGCGCTGACTAGACGACAATAGGGATAGGTTTAGCGTTCATAAACACTGATGATTGGTCATAATTATGTCGGTTTCCTGCTTTGTTTTAGTTGTTTTGGAATCCTCAAATTTCCCTACCCCTATAGGACCCCTTTTCGAGCGAAAGTGTCCCAGTCTGTTGTTAGGAATGCTGCTTGACCAAATTGTTGGTGCAATTCCGTCACCAAACAAAGGCGGCACGTTGATCCGCGCGGTCGTCCATCGTCCACATTTCCGCCCGGAACACACCTCGCGTGGCCGGTTGCTGCCCGAATTAACTCGGATACCGCTCTCTTTTCTCGATCCCGGGTAGGTAATCCAGAGTCCAGAGGCACGCACATCCAGAGTCTACTGGCTGAAGCAGCCCAACCACGATGGCGGACCGCCGTGGCGACAGCTACGAGCTCAATGACCACGTGCCGTCGATGTCGATCACGTTGGACGAACGCCATCGCGCAGCGCTGATCTCGGAGCGCATCTTGAACACGAGCTCTCAGCCGCGCGCGGTCGGGCTTCATCATGTGCGGCTGCGCGACGACGACGACGTCGACACACGCAGCGAGACGCGCCACAGCCTCCTGAGCCTCAGCCACCTGCATCTCCCGTCACCGACGGGCCAGAGCCAGCGACCACACTCCCACAACCTCAACACTGCGTACGTCCAGGCGCACGGGACCATGCTCGTCGCGTCCTCGAACGGATTCCCAACGTCGCCTCGCACGCCGCCCGACTCGCCACATGCCGTTGTGGCCACGCCCACAAGTATGCGTTCCGCCACTGGGGCCTTCCAGGCGCCACCGTCCACACCGTTGGCCGCAAGTGCGTCCGCATCGGCGTCCGCAGCATCCACGTCGTTGTGGTCGTCTGTGGCCATGCGGATGCGGCTGACCAAGAAACCTAGCAAGAGGGAAATGTTTGAAGACGAACGGTACAGCTTGCCGACGCTTGAAAGCACAGGCAGTGTGGACGGTCACCATCGCCGTCGCGCGGCGCTACGGTCCGAGAATACTTCGCTGGTAGATGCCGACACTGGGTTCGAGACGTCGCCGTACCAATACAATTTCAACAATCCGCACACAACGATGCAGATGGACCGCGCGGTGGACTCGCACGACCAGTACGACGTGTACTTTGCCGGTGAGTCGCCCATGGTCAACCCTGAGCGCGTCCGCGCGCCAACAATGTTGTCGACCACATCCACCTTCAACAAGGGACAAGACCGCGGCCGCTCGACCATAGAGCCACCCGAAGTGCGGTCGCACGTGCTCACCGAAGTAGGTGACTCGTTCCTCGTGTTTCGTGGCAACAATGGACCACGGACCCGCAAGGACGATCCACACTCGGCGCGGCTGACGGCCAACTTTAAGGCGCGATCGTCCGCACTGGCCGCACCGACGCTCATCGGCCACAGTGTGGACGCGGCGCCGCACGTGACGATCAACGAGACCCAAAAGTACACTTTTGCGATCGTACTCCACCACACGGAGGAAGTCTACGCAATCATGCGCAAGCGGTTTCCGTCCAAATCGGCGGCCTCGATCCGGCGCGACCTCGACCACACGGTGAGTCAGCTCCAGCAAAAATGTGTCCGGCGGCTGATCCAGGCTGGGTTGGGGGTCACAGTCCTCGAAAACGACATTTATGATTCCGGTGCGGACCGCGACGAAGCCCAGGCCGCCCGCAACATTTGCATTTTGGTGGATCCGAAAAAAGACAAGTTTCTATTGGTCCACGAGTTTAAGCGCGAAATGGACGAAGTCGCGATCCAGCAAGGTGCGTCCATCGGCCGCATGGCCGAAGAATCGCTGGATTCGATCCGGGAAATGTGTTTTTCGCCGGCGCTCGAATTGCAATTGACGCACAATATCATCGAAAACGCGTTCAAGGATTATGAAAAAGAAGAGTGGCTGGTCGACGTGAACCGCGAACTGACGCTCCAAGACATTGTGAAGCAGTGCTTTCCGCTGCACGACCGGCTCTTTAACAAGAAGTTTTTCGCCGAGTACCGCAAGCGCACGTTCGATTTGAGTCTCCACAAGGCTGCGTCCGGCAACAGCGACCGTTGGGCGGTCGAAGAACTGCGGCTCCACTTTGGCGAGCGCGTGGCGTTTCTGTTTGCGTTTATGCACATTTACACCAAGCACTTGCTGCCGATTTCGCTCTTGTGCGTTGGGTACTACCTCTGCTTTCGGTTTCTGCAAGGGCCGGTGTGGCGGCAGTACCTCCAAGGGCTCGCGGCCATTGGCTTTGGCGTCGCGGTGTTTTGGGGCCCGTCGTTTCTCGTGTGCTGGGAGCGTGAGACGCGCATTTTGGTCGAAAAGTGGAACCTCACCAAGTACAAAAACACTGTGTACGAGAAAAACGACTACAATCCGGATTTCAAGTACGTCTGGGTCAAGAACGAGCTCACGAAAGAGATGGAAAAAGTACCCAAGCAACGGCGCAACTACCTCATCCAAGTAACCATGCTGTTTTACGTCTTGCTCTCGGCCTTGGTCCAGTGCGTCTGCCTCGTGCCGTTTATCCAGTGGTACGTCTACGCCAAGAACGCACCGCAGTGCTCGAGCTGCGACGCCAACAACGAGACGGGCTCGGCCTACGAGTGCATTTGGTTTATCTCGTGCTTTGAATCCAAGGATTCGTCCCTGGGGACCGACCGGTGGATTTACATTTTGATCCAAGGCATTGCGCTCGGCTTGCTGATCGACATTGTGTTTTTCGAGATCTTCAACTGGATCTCGGAGAAATTCGTGAGCTGGGAAAACTACGCCAAAAAGTCCGACTACGAGAACCGTCTCATCCACCGCCGCTTTGTTTTTGTGTGGAGCAACTGGTTTTTCTGGTTTCTCTTTATCGCGTTTGTCTACCTGCCGTTTGGCGACGTATTTCTCCGCTACATGCGGAGCGCCGGGCTCGGGGCCTTGGCGCCGTTTGCTTGGGACCCGACCAAACTCACGCTCGACACGCTGTTTGTGACGCCGCTGGTTGTGACGCAGTTTTTAAACATGGTATTGGAGACCATTGTGCCGTACTTGATCCGGAAACTGCGCGGCCGCCCGGTCACGTGCCGCAAGTCGTCGCCCATTGCGTGGTGCATGAGCAAGATCAAGCGCAAGATCACCGAGAAAAAGTCGGAAGACGCATCGAACCCACAGACCCAGTCGCGGTACATGACGGCGAAGCGGCTCGCGCAGCTCGTGCGGCAGAAAACTGGTTTCTTTGTGCCGGTCATGGCGTGCTCGGACGATACGAACCAGTACACAGCGTACGAAGTTATTGCCGAGTCCAAGCTCTCGGTTTTTGATCCCATGCTCGACTACTTGGACGCCTGTATCCAGTTTTCGTACGTGATTATGTTTACGGTCGTGTGGCCACTCTTGCCGTTCCCTGCGTTTGTGAACAATCTGCTCGAAGTGCGCGGCGACGCGTTTCGCTTGCTGTTTGCCCAGCGCCGACCCATGCCGCGGCGTGATACGTCGATTGGCGAATGGGCGACCGTGCTCCAATACGCCAACATTATTGGCATTACCGTGGTCATGGGCTTCATCGTCGTGTACCAGTGGGGCTATTTCAAGACCAACTGCAACTATGTCTTTGCGCAAGGCGACATGGTGCCGTTTGGTACGATCGACGTGCGATTGCTGGCCGATGCGTCGACATGCCACAATTTCAGCGGCGACGACGACTGGATGATGGTCCAGATTATCATTTTTGTGTTTCTCGAGCACATTGGCTTTTGCTTTCGGTACCTTGTGCTCCAATTCGAAAAGACGCCGTCGGCGATTCGGTCCTCCGGGTACCAGCGGCTCAAGCAGATTCACCAGCTCACGAGTGCACGGTCGGCGCGGTCGTCGCAATTCGAGTACATTCAAAAGCTCAAGCGCGTCTTCGACAAGTACGACGTGGAGCAAGACGGCCACTTGTACGAACCAGACCTCGTGGCGTTTTTGGCCGAGTGGATCTGCAAGCACCCGACCGAATTGCTACCATACTCGGGGATCATTTTCCGGTACATGGACAAGAACGGGTTGGGCAAAGTGCCGTTTGCGACCTGCTGCCTCATGCTGCAGCACGTCAACCACGACCGGTTCTTTTCGTGTCTCCTTGGGCTCTACGATCCGCTCAATGGTGATCTCAACGAAGACATTCGCAATGTCCATGACGGCTTGGAGCTGCGGCGCGTCATGAGCGAAGTGTCGAGCGTCGTGTCGCACCGCAACAGCGTCAGCAGCGTCGCGTCTATGGGTGGCGACGGAGTGCGGCCGCGCAACTCGTCGTTTTTCTACGTGGCGCCTTAGCGAGAGAGCGCCAGAACTACGCTGTGCTGCACTGTGTAGCCATCAATTTTCAAACCAAAATATTTCAGGGAATTTTATGATTTAGATCTCGTTTGAAGGAACACTGAAGTACTACGTAGCGACGCTCTACAGAATCTGGATAGTGTTCCTGTAGAATGTACGCTAGCCTCATGAAAACTTGAAGGTGCTTAGCTGGATGCAGTGAGTCGGGGCAGTCTTCATTCTGAATCGCAACGCACTGAACCCAACCTTCTGACCGCACCCACTACTGGTGGAGTCAGATAGTTTTGCTGTTTGATTATTAGAGGCCAGGTCCAGAGCCATCCACTTGACTGACACCTGAAATCTGAGTGGGGGCTTTTTGGAGCCACTATATCAATCCACGATTCTAACGATCCTGGAAGGAGCCTTGCAATAATAGGATTATAGTGGGTTCACCTGATACTTTCGAGCTAAAGAAGAGGTCCAGGAGCACCCACCGCAGATCGCCAGTCATTCTAAGGATGAACCCAAACCCAAAACTTTACCCGCACCCCAACACCCCCCGGGGCAGGAGGCCTCCAGTCCAGCCGGAACCTATCGGCTCCATTTCCGTCCGTCTGAGCTTGTCTGGCCACATGAGGACCAGTTGCTAGGGACCCTTTTCGGGACGGTGCTTCACCGCTGTATCTTCCATGCTTGGATCTCACATCCGGACCGTTAAGGGTTATGTGAACCCACCGTTGTGTTTCTTCAAACATGCTCACCTCTTCACTGCTTGAAAGTACATTAAATTCCGAAGAGTCAGATTCCTATTGCTTGAGACCAATCCATTCCAGCATTTCCTCCGCCCCGCCCCACCTCAACCTTTCGACCTCCCCTTCACTCCCTCTCTCCTTGTCCGTCATGTGCTGCGGCTTTAAGGTCCTTGAGTTTTGGATGCTGTGGCTAAGCATCACTGCGGCCGGCTTTGTCTCGTCGACTGTCTTCGATGCCAAGACACTGGTCGTGGACGAGTACGGCACGCCGCTCTATGAGCATAGCCCCGATATGGCCACAGATGCGGATTTCGAGGCGTTTTTCTTTGGCTACGCGCTCGCACTGGCGTTTAGCTTGACGGTCGTGTTGCTGCTCGTACTGCACTGCTGCCCGTCGAAGAAGAAGATAGCTAGCCGCGGGCGCAAGCTGTACATGCTGCGTCTAGTGCAAGCCATCAGGCTGTTTGTGTTCGTCGCGACGATCGTGCTGGTCCAAGTCAATGAGAAAATGGAGTTTAAAAGCGGCGACGAGCTCATCGTGGGCTGGGTGCTTTTGGGGTGCGAGTACGTGGATGTCTTGATCGAAGGGTGGATTTTGCGGGAGAAATTGCACGCCGCGAGCAAACCCACCGTGTTTGCCAAGACATTTGTCCAGTTGCTGGCCAGCGCAATGGTCGCTGCGCAGATGGTCGAGATCGACCAGCTGACATTCCTCTACGCCGCCGTCGTGCTCATGCTGGCGTACGCGCTGTACATTGCGCGTGACAGTGAGTCCGAGCCTTCAAGCAGCGACCCCAACGACTACCGATCGGGCGAAGCGCCGCGCGAGAGCTTGTTTGAAAGGTACGAATACCTTACGGCGATCGTAGGGTTTGTGTTCGGCTTAGGGCTGGCCGTGGGGTTCGGAGGACGGCACGCTTTTAAAGAGGGGTCCGAGGTGTGGACCTACGGGCTCCTATTTGCGTTCAACTTTACGCTGCCCATGCTCCGAAAAAAGTACGAACACGTGACGATTGATCCCGCGTACGCGAATTCGTACCGCCGGGGCACCGTTCAAGCCGATCCGGATCACGGATTGTGTATGGTGTGAGCGAGCGACGCCAATGACTTCAATGACCCTGGGGTTGTACCAGTTTCCTCCTAGTATCATACTCAATCGAAATATAAGAGAGCCTCTCGACAGGGCATTGTCCAGTTACATAATGTGTTCCACAATTCGAGTACGTTCAGGTCTCAAATCCCTGGCCTTTCATCTCAGGCAAACAAGCCAACGATGTGATCTCGAGTGCGAATCGGGATCGCAGATCAAACAGAACCCAGGGCTGGACGAATGCAGTAGTAATACCGAATTGGTATTACTATTGCTACTGGGTACAGTATGAGTGTACCTTTTGATATTACTACTTCGACTTGTATCTTTGGTATTATCATACCCGCGTGGTTTTACTACATGTGTGTGATACTACTATACGTGGCGTTTCGACAATCGCACACACGTGCGATAGCTACCTGTGAGTACGAGGGACGAGGCGGTGGGTGCGGTCGGACACGCATTCTATTTACTGAGTCGGCTGGATCCCATCGTTGGCCGTTCCGTGGGATGCTCCGCAACGTCACTATTCTCAGCCCTGATCCCGTCAACACTCCAGAGCTTGGTCGTTCAGTGAACGCACTCGAGACCACGGCTCAGAATGTGATCGATCGCACGCGTAATACGAGACGAGACACGGACGAAACCGCCTCCTCCTTTACTGGTAAAGCTGATGGATGGTTGGAAGAGAGGCGCCAAAGACACGAAGGCGTCCAAATACATAGTTCAAGGCTAGAACATCGGACTGGATTCCACCTTTGATAAATGAACAGCAAGGCAGAGTGCGACAGCGTGGAGCGAAATGCGACGGCGTCCGCACATGAACCGTGGCTCGTCTGTTAATTGGTCTGATAGGGTTGGCAGTGGCACGGCAACGAACTATCAGACACGGGATGCGTTCATGAGATCGACATGGCGAAGCCATGCGACGACACCGAAAGCTTAGTCCAATAGGATGCGGCGTGACGTGGTGTGATGGTCGGACGCACAGCAGCAGCAGCGCGACGAGATGAGTAGCGACTCGCATTAACCAATCGCCCGGCTCCTTCTCACATCTCACTCTGTGCTTCTACTTCCCTAGTGTACATGATGGCGCTGGCGAACCTTTTCCACACCTCCCCGACGCCAGCGTCTCCTGCACCACCTCTGGGCCCGTCGTCGCCTCTACAGACAGGTTCTTCCACGCGCACTGGTGCCGCCACACCGATGAACACGGTCGATGCGTCGACGCGCTGCCGCTACAAGACAGGTCGCTGCACGAACGCGCGCGTGATCAAGCCCAACGGCTTGCTCCTATTGCTCTGCGAGTTCCATCGCGACCAGCAGAACCGCACCAAGAAGCG
The DNA here is from genome assembly GCA_023334535.1 of Pythium vanterpoolii. NCBI lineage: Eukaryota > Oomycota > Peronosporomycetes > Pythiales > Pythiaceae > Pythium > Pythium vanterpoolii. The sequence continues at coordinate 71,833 of JAADVD010000007.1, forward strand.
CAGCGACATGAAGTACCGGCACCACCGCGCGACAAAGCGCGAGCTCGACAAGCGCACACTGTTTCGTCCCTTCCTACCGGCATCTCGATCACAACTTCAACCGCTACTGTCCGCGCCAAGCACGCTTAAGACAATGCAGTCGTCGTCCATAGGCTCGGACAAGCAGCCACTCCACTCACCCCGTATGGGGCTCACGAAATCGACAGTTTACAAGCTCAGCCGCGATCTCCGCTCGGCCGACATTGGCAGCTGCATCTCGCCCGGCAATCTCCGCGTTTATAACGGTCGAAGCGATGTCTTTCTATCGATCCGCCGCGACATTGTGGCGATGGCCAGTGCGAACATCAAGGTCTCGCTTGAGCCTCTATCTCCTATGGTTTTGCCAGTCTGTCCGAGCCCACTGCAGCAGCAGACCAGCAACATGTGGATGTGGCATCCAGAGGACTTGCGACTGCTCGCGTACTTTATCCTATGACGCTTTCTTTAGAGTATAACACTACGATATCCATGCATTTCGACCATTCCAATCTGGTCTCTTGATCTAGTTGTTGAAGCTGGGGCTGAGGAACACGCAAGTGACGTCGATGACGTACGTTGTCGGCTACTCTCCGCCAATCATCATGAGATCTGTGGACGAACTTGAGGTTATTTCAAATCAGTACACTCGTTTTCTGAATACATTTAACATGGGAAATTGAAACGCACGTAGTGAGATATTACTTTAATTCAGTATACTGATGAATCGCTTTGATTCCGTCAGCACCAGCTGGTGTATCGGCGGCAGTTGTGACGCCAGTTGGAAAAGCGAAGCCATGCCGGACGACGAAGCCACGCATTTGCTGCCGATCACCAAGCCGTCGCTCCCAGTGGCGGCCGCGACCAGCGCACATCGCTCGATTATCCTCAGCGTCTGCTCCTACATCCTGACGGCCGAGGTAGTATATGATTATCGAGCATACGGTCGCCACTGCTGGATTGTCATTCTCACGTTGCGTTTGTGGTGTTCTCAGTTCTGCGTCTGCCTCGCGTCCGCGACCCTCACGGGCTCACTGCCCATTTATTTTCGCAAGCACTTGGACCTCGACATCGTCACGGCCACGGAACTCAACAACGCACTGCAGGCGCTGTTCCACCTCACGCCGATCCTCGGCGCCTACCTGGCCGACACCCACGTCGGCCGCTTTAATGCGTACGTCTCATTTGGCGCCGAGTCGATAGTCTAGCGTATCGTATACCAATGAGCTGTCCTGCGTGTAGCATCGCGCTGTCGTGCGTCGTGTACGTGCTGGGCCTCGCGCTCATCACCGTGGGCTCGACCGAGACCGTTTCGTCGTCGCCGCTCTTTTTCTTTGGTCTCTACGTCTGCGTGGCACTCGGCACCGGGGGCATCAAACCCAACGTCGTTGTCTTGGGCGCTGACCAATTCAACCTCGACATTCCTGCGCAGCGTCTCGAGAAAGAGAGCTTTTTCAACTGGTTCTACTGGTCCGTCAACATTGGCTCGTTCCTGAGCTACTCGGTGCTCGCCAACATTGCGGTGAATGGCCTGCCGCCCTACATTCCCGAGAGCCAGGGCTTTACAGCGGCGTTTCTGTTCTCGACGATCGCGTTTGTGCTCGGGTCGCTCGTGTTTTACGGCGGCAAAGCCCGATACCATCAGGTGCCGCCCCAGGGCAGTGTGCTCCGCAGCTTTTTCAACGTGCTGGGTGAAGCCGGCCGAAAGACCCACCACGGCATGCTCGTGCTCAGCGGCGGACTCGCGTTCGCGCCGGGCATCGTGCTCACGACGATTTCGTACTTTGTGACAGCACCGACGTGGCACATGGTCTTAGCTCTGAGCGGCGCGGGGTCGGTGGTCTATGGGACGATCGTGCTCGTGGCCACCGGCCACTCGACGCAGTGGGTCTGCACGGCCGGCCAGCTCAACGGCGGCTCGCACAGTAACGCCAATGTCCACGATGTGCGCCAGGTCATGCGGCTCATGCCGTACATGAGCATTATCATCATTTTTTGGGCCGCGTTCAGCCAGATGAAGTCCAATTTCCTCTTCCAGGGCTGCCAAATGGACCTGCGACTGGGTGCCCCATTCACATCTCCCTCCACCCCCTCTCCACCAACGCTCCTGTCGTCGGCGACGCTCAGCATCCTTAATTCCGGCGCGATTCTCGTGTTTGTACCCATTTTTGATCGCGTCGTGTATCCGTTTTTCGCGTCCATCGGGCTCCACGCAACGATCCTCCGCAAAATCGGCGCCGGGCTGTTTGTCTCGTGTCTGGCAATGATGGTCGCTGGCTGGATTGAGGTGGAGCGCAAGCAGCAAGGGCTCGTCGCCGGCGTCTACTCCAACTGCGCGCGCGGCGACGAGGCATTGCCCATGTCGCAGATGAGCGTCTGGTGGCAGACTGTGCCGTATCTGCTCGTGGGCATTAGCGAGATCCTTACCAGCATCACCTGTACGTGTACTATAGACTACGGTCTGATGAAACTAGACTAACTGTGGAGTGTTCTACTGATTTCGATAGCCTACGATCTGTTCTACTCGGAAGTGCCCGCAACGATGCGCAGCGCGTGCCAGGCCCTCAATTTGCTGGCGATCACACTTGGCTACATTGTTTCGGGGGCCCTCAACAGCATCTTCTCGTTCTGGGTCACGACCGACTTGAATGACGGCAAACTGGAAAATATTTTCTTTGTGATTGCGGCGCTCCTGGTCATGAACTTGGCGGCGTTTGTCTACGTCTCGCAGTCGTTCCAGTACAACACACCACCGCCCATGACGCCGTCGCGGTCGGCGATCTCGGGTTTCTCCCCAGCGGTCGCGCGGGCGGCGCGTGCGCTCTTTGGTACGTCCTCACCTACTTTTGAGAGACGAAGGCAGCCTTTAACGCCGTGGATGATGGTCGCTACAGGCCGCTTCCGATCGCCTGGTGCAGCCCGTCGATCGTCTGCTGCGGGGAATCCGTAAGCATGCGGACGCTCTCCGTTCACTCCAAATCGAAGCACGCCTATGCGAAGGCCGCACGCAGTATGGTCCTTTATATTCAGTCTCGGCGTCGAACACTTCTTGCGTCTGTAGAAGTTCTGCCGTTCGGAACGAGAAAACCCTAACAACAGAGTGGAAAAATGAAAAACAGAGAGAGCACCTCAGGCCTGGTCCAAAACAGCAAAAGCAATTCTCGTTGTCACATCAGTGACGGTTCATTAATAAATTAGTCATAGATTATGTGACTTGTGCCACGTTCGGCCTCGATTTCTCGCACGATAGTTACGTCGATCCACGGCGTCGTGTAGAGTTCATTGTCTGTGACCTATGTACTGGAACATTCTCAGTTCCGTGAGATATGGACGGTATTGATTCAAGCGAATTGTCACGACTATTGTTCTTCAGTACTGTACGTAGCTTCGTCTACAAGTGAAAGAGCCACAGATTTCCCATGCTGGAATCTGTCTCTACAGCTCTTCCAGCGCTGGTCTCCTATAGTGACAGATTCCAGCATGCACTGCACGTATTCAGCGGCTGATAGGGAAAACAAAGTCCGGTCAGCATTTATACTACACATATTGAATATCTACCATTGTCTCGGTGGCCCTCAAGAGTATCTTCTCGTTCTAGGTCACGACCGACTTGATCGACGGCAAACTGGAAAATACGTTCTTTGTGATTGCGGCGCTCCTGGTCGTTAAATTTACGTCGTTTGTCTACGTCTCGCAACCGTTCCAGTACAACACGACACTGCCCATGAAGCCGTCGCGGTCGGCGATCGCGGGCTTCTCCCCATAAATCACGCGGGCGGCGCGTGCGCTCTTTGGTACGTCCTCACCTACTTTTGAGAGACGAAGACAGGCTTCAATGCCGTTGTGGTTCGGTGCTAGGTCGCTTCAGATCGCCTGGTTCAGCCGTCGATCGCGTGCTACAGAGAATCTGTGTGCCTGCGGACGGTCTAAGCTCTCTCGGCAGATCAGAGCACGTCTGTGCGAGAGCTCCACGGAGTATTGTCCTCTCATGTGTACATAGTCAACAGCGTCAATGGTTCCCGCGTCTGTAGAAGTTTTGTGGTCGTTCTGTTCTCTCCTCGTCTCTCGCACCCTAACTCCCACTCTCTTCGACTACAATGAAAGGGGAGCTCCTCAAACTTTCTCGACCAATATTTAACGCAGAAGCTCCTGCAGAAAACACAGTTACGGTGGCTCGCGCTTGGCCTGACGACTGTGTTGTGTTGACGCTTCCTTTGTGTGGAATCCAAAGCAGAGACCTCAAGGAGGGTCCATCGGCGATGACTTCAATGTCAACGGGTTGGACAAGAGAAAGCCACGCAAGCCTCACGTGCTGACGCAGTCATCGGCTGCCCAATGAGCGATCATCATGTCTACAGAGCCAATCACACACCACAGTGGTGGCTCACGCATGACGTCCGGAACGTGTCACGGCCCCTGACACATTCAGAAGTGGGATGGGTTCATTTCACAGACCATCCCAAAAGTAAGTGTACAAGCAGTTACTCATTTCTACTGCAAGTTTAACGGTTGACAGAACAGACTTTTGCGTATGGAAGTTTGTTGAGTCAAAGTGTAGCCAATCAGCAGTCACACCAGAAGATGAGTCCACCACCACACACACACGAAACAGAACGCACCACAATTCACTCGTTCGCGCGTGACCTCACCTCACCTCATTGCGACTGGTTTGGCTTGTTTTGTTTGACGACTTCTCCTCTCCCCCTCTCGCTCTTGGAGACGCATTTTTCAATTCAGTCCGCCCCTCACAAGATCGCCTCGGTCGTTACCATGGCCGCCGACGAGACGCAGCGCTTGCTGCCGCTCGAGAAAGCCCCCAAGCACGCCCCCAAGTCGATCATTCTCAGCGTCTGCTCGTTCATCCTCACGGCCGAGGTATGGTCTAGACGCAGGATAGATCTCTCCTCTCGACTGCAGGTCTAACCGATGGTGCGTTGTTTAGTTCTGTCTGTGTCTCTCCAGCGCCACGCTCACGGGCTCGCTTCCGATCTACTTTCGCAAGCATCTGGGCCTCGACAGCGTCAAAGCGACCGAGCTCAACACACTGCTCACGTGCCTTTTCAACCTTACACCGATCCTCGGTGCCTACGTCGCTGACACGCACCTTGGTCGCTTCAAGACGTACGTACTCAGTCGTTTGGTCCATTAGACGCGTGTGCACTGTCTAACTTTTGACTTGGTTTCAGTATTGCGATTGCGTGTGTGGCGTACATCGTCGGCCTCGCGCTCTGCACGATCGCCTCGACCGAGACATTCTCCTCGTACCCGCTATTTTTCTTTGGGTTGTACGGCTGCATCACGCTCGCGGCCGGCGGTATCAAACCCAACGTCGTTGTGCTTGGCGCCGACCAGTTTGACCTCGACATTCCTGCGCAGCGTCTCGAGAAAGAGAGCTTTTTCAACTGGTTCTACTGGTCCATCAACATTGGCTCGTTCCTGAGTTACTCGGTGCTCGCCAACATTGCCGTCAATGGATTACCGCCCTACATTCCCGAGAGCCAGGGCTTTGTCGCGTCGTTCTGCTTTGCGACTGGCGCCTACGTCATCGGCGCGTTTGTGTTTTTCAGTGGCAAGTCGCGCTACCGCCGTCTCCCGCCCAAGGGTAGTGTGCTTGCGTCGTTTTTCCGCATCCTCGCTCAAGCCGGCGGCAAGAGTTTGCAGGGCAAGTTTCTCGTCAGCGGCGGCCTCGCGTTTGTGCCGGGCATTGTGCTCACGTCGATTTCGTACTTTGTTGAACACCCGACGTGGCACATGGTGCTGGCACTCGGCGGCGCAGGCTCTGTGGTCTACGGCACAGTCGTGTTGATCCTCACGGCACGGTCGACGCAGTGGGTGCGACGCGCGTCAACGCTCAACGGCGGCGCGTTCACCGAGGCTCAGGTCAAAGAAGTGCGCCAGGTCGTGCGACTCATGCCGTACATGAGCATTATCATCCTCTTCTGGGCGAGCTACAGCCAAATGTCGACGAATTTTGTGCTGCAAGGTTGTCAAATGGACCTGCGCGTGGGCGACACGCTGATCTCGCCGGCCACCCTCTCGATCCTCAATTCCGGGGCGATCCTCGTGTTCATTCCGATCTTTGATCGCGCAATCTATCCGTTCATGAACGCGATCGGGTTCCAGCCGACCTTGCTCCGAAAAATTGGGGCGGGGCTTTTCTTTTCGTTAATCGCGATGCTGGCCGCTGCGTGGATCGAAGTCGAGCGCAAGCAGCAAGCGTTTGTGGGCGGTGGCGTCTACTCCAACTGCGCCAGCAGCGCCGAGCGCTTGCCCATGTCACAGATGAGTATCTGGTGGCAGGCGCTGCAGTATCTGCTCGTCGGCATCAGCGAGATCCTCACTAGCATCACCTGTACGTATGAGATCATTCGGAGACTGTGAAATCGTCGACTGACTTCTTTTGGTGATTATAGCATACGATCTGTTCTACTCAGAGGTGCCTGAATCCATGCGCAGTGCCTGTGCGGCCCTCAACCTCTTGGCGATCACACTTGGCTACATTGTCTCGGGTGCCCTGAACAGCATTTTCTCGTACTGGGTCACGACCGACTTGAACAACGGCAGCCTCGAAAATATCTTTTTGGTGGTCGCCGGACTGCTGTTGGTGAACCTGATTGCTTTCGTCTTCGTCTCGCGGTCGTTCAAGTACCACGTGCCGCTGCCAGAGACCAACGTCAGCATCACGGGGTTCTCTCCCGCCGTCACCCGCGCGGCGCGAGCGGTTATGGGTACGTCGTGACTTGGTACTAACTAGTGCACGAGCGACTGGCTGACTGTGGTGTATTTGTTTGTGATGGAGCAGGTCGCCTTCGTCCGGCCACGCAATCGTCCTCGGTCGACGTCCAAGGCGCGAGGAAGAAGTAGTCGTTCGTAAACTCGAATAGTTCTCAGGTGGCTACTATTGTGTATCGTTGGTGTGGTGTGAACCTCGTCAGTATCTTTCTCCTCTTCGCGATGGTCTCATCGGACGTGAAGGAAAATGAGACGTCGTCCTTGCTTCCGCCTCCGCTGATGGAGGACAACCGCCTAGATGGAGTCGCTACCGATGGCTCAATCCTCACGCGCGTCTGTCTGCCCATTCTCACGCTCCAGTTCAGTCTTTGGGTCGCCTTGGCGACGATCACCGGCACGCTGCCGATCTACTTGCGCAAGCACTTGGGTGTCGACAGCGCGTACGCAACCGAGATCAACTATGCGCTGCAGACGCTAGGGAACCTTGCACCGATCGGTGGTGGGTACCTCGCCGACCAGCACCTCGGCCGCGTCCACACGTACGTCTCATTACAACCCCATTTCATGCCGAAGTCTCACCTGTGATATTCCGCAGGATTCTGCTGGCGTGTGTGATCCTCACCACCGGCCTCACGCTCTGCACTATCGCTGCACATCCATCCGTGGCGTCTGTGCGGCTGCTCATGGTCGGTCTCTTTGGCGGCGTCGCGATCGCCCAAGGCGGCACCGGCCCCTGCATTGTCGTGCTCGGCGCCGACCAGTTTGACGACGCCGTGGCGGCGCAACGCCTCGAGAAAGAGAGCTTTTTCAACTGGTTCTACTGGTCCATCAACGTCGGGAGCACCATGAGCTTTCTCTTTCTCTCCAATCTCGCCGTCAGCGGGTTCGCGCCGATCGTCTCGCCCCGCATGGGGTTCTGTGCAGCGTATGCTATGGCGACGCTCGTGTTTGCGACCGGCTCGCTCGTGTTTGTCCATGGACGCCATCGCTTCCGCCCGTCGCCACGCCCCACCGGCAGCGTGCTCACTACATTCCTCTCCGAAGTGTTGGTGGTGTGTAAAAAGAGTTTTCGTGGATGGCTCGTGCTGAGTGGATTAGCAGCATTTGTGCCAGGGATCGCACTCACGACAGCGTCGTATTTCGTCGCCGATGCGTCGTCGTGGCACTTGGCGCTCGCCGTGAGTGGAGCTAGCGCTGTCGTCTACGGCGTATTCGTCCTCGTCACGACTTGCCACTCGACCGCGTGGGTCCCTACGCGCAGTAGCGTCGGGGCGGTGCTGCGGCTGCTTCCGTACATGAGCATCATTGTGATTTTCTGGGCAGCCTACAGCCAAATGGAAACCAATTTCATTCTCCAAGGCTGCCAGATGGATTTACGGATCGCTGGCAGTCGTCTCATCTCGCCGTCGATGCTTACGATCGTCGACACTGCCGTGGTCCTCCTCTTCATTCCAGTCTTTGACCGCGTCGTGTATCCGTCGCTGACAGCCATGGGCATTGTCCCTACGATACTACGGAAGATCGGTGCCGGCCTGGTATTTTCACTCGCGGCCATGCTGTGTGCGGCGTGGCTTGAGATCGAACGGAAACAACGGGCAGAGGTCGAGGGTATTGGCTCGAATTGTGCAGATGAAGAGTCAACCAGTAAACGACTTCCTATGGCGCAGATCAGCGTCGCGTGGCAGGCGCTGCCGTATCTGCTGATCGGCTTGAGCGAGATCCTCACGAGCATTGCCTGTATGTGTGGTGATTCCTTACATCTTCAAAAGTGTGGCTGATACTTTGTGTGTGTTTCCTACTCAGCGTACGATCTCTTTTATGCGGAAGTGCCTACGGCCATGCGCAGCGCCGGCCAGTCGCTCAATCTGCTTACGACTACGCTGGGGTATAGTGTCGGCGGCGCCCTCAATAGCACGTTCTCATTTTGGATCCCAAGCGACCTGAACGACGGCAAACTAGAGAACATTTTTCTCATTATGGCGATGCTGGTTGCACTGAGTGGCGCTGCGTTCCTCCTAATCTCCCAAGGCTTTAAGTACACGTCGATCGCATCTGGCGTCCGAGTAGAAGAAGAGGAAGGGAAGAAGTAGGCAAATCAATTCGAGGATACGGGGAAGATGTATTTGAGTGAAGGAGGTGGTTACACGCACGTGGCGTTGCCCGTGGTCTCGACAAACTGGAGCTCGGTCTGGAGCGTCTCGTAACGGTACTCGACGCGAATGTCGGGCACATTGGTCATGCGAATGTCTACACAAAATAAATAAATAAATCAGCCACACAACAACGCGTACATGAGACCAACAGTACCTACCATTGCCCTGGGCCCCTGGCAAATAGAAATTCGGCCCCAGAAAATGCTGTTTGAACGGGTGCTCAAAGCCCGACTGAAGCACCGAGTTGCGGGCGATTTCGCAAATGTCGGTGGACGTGAGTTTCCACACTTGGGCCGCGACCGAATACTCTTCCAGCAACGGGTCCTTGGTGTAGTGGAGCATGAGCGGATCATCGGTCGAGAGCGACACGTTGAGGCCGCGCGCGTGGTACGTCGGCAGCGGATTGCGATGGTAGTCGAGGAACAGTTTGTTGTTGCTTAAGGGCGACATGGCAATGCCAATCTGAGTGAGGTAGTACAAGTACTGGAGCGCGACCGACTTGCGTAGAGTAATGCCGTGGTTAATACCGTTGGACGTGAGGAACGCCGCGGCCAAGTGATCGGGGTCGCCGGCTTCACCGGCGTGCGGACGGAACGTAAAGGTCGAGAGGCCTTTGCTTTTGCGGAACGCATTAAGCGAGGCGAGGTTGGCGTAGATGTAGTAGCACCAGTAGTCGTACGGCGGGTTCGCTTCGGCGGTGTACTGGTCCGGCGTCGGCAATAACTTGCCACGCTCGGCGCGCACGGGCTCAGGCTTGCTCTCGTCGTCAACGCAGTCAAAGCCGACCATAGTCTCGAGAAAGTAATGGAGCGGCGGGTTCGATGCCGGGTCTTTCGTGACTTCAAAGAGTGGCAAAAAAATGTGGTCGAGCATTTGCTGGAAATTGTCAATGTCGCCGCTCTTTTTGTAGATGAAATAGAGCCGCGGGATCTGCACCATCCACCGGACGTGGGGACTCACGAGGCGATTCGCATAGAACCACCGCGCGAGTTTGTCCCACTCCGAGTGCTTGCGGCCGTAGACCGAGACGCGCCACTCGACGAGCTGGTACTTGCTGGCCTCCAAATCGGTGATGACTTCTTTCGTGACTTCGGCGAGATATTTGCCAGCGATGAGGTTGTCAGTCTTGAGGAAGATCTCGCGCAGGCGCGACTGGCCAGCGGGATTGTACTTGAGGTTGAAGCGGTCAAACCGGTGGAACGTATTGCTCGCGTGCATGTCGAGCGTATCGACACTGAGGTCGTAGGCCGTGAGGTTGAGCGACCGGAACACTTCCGACAGCGTCATGAACCGACCGTCGCGAAAAATGACAATCTCGCCGGGCGAATTCCTGAGCCGCGACTTAATGAACCGCAGCAAGTGCTTTTGGTTCATACAGGCCGAGTGGTGGATGTGCGTGTCGACTTTGCGGATGTTGTAAAAGTCGCGGTGTGGCACGGCTTTCTGGGCCAGCAATTCGCGGTCGCTGTTGAGTAAGGTGTGGAGATTGTACCGCGCTTCAAGTAATTGCAGCCGCTTGTAGCTGACGGTCTTGACGGGGCCAGAGTTGATAATGCGTTTGACTTCAAAGTAGTCGTGGTAGAATTCCGCCAGCGTCCCGACTTGATACGTGGGTTTGGTAAGGTCCGTCGACGCGTACACCGTCACAACACCGTCGACCATACGGATCACATGGTCAGTCGTCGGTGCGAGCGGCGCTCCCAATGGATCGTAACTGAGTTCATCGCGGTGGCGCAAGCGATTCTGCGACGCGCGCGGACTCATAACGATCTCTTGCGGCGGCGGCATCGGCGCCAGCATGGGCGCCAGCCATTTCGTACGGAGCATGAGGCACTTGCGGATCATGTCGCAGACTTCCACGGTCTCCCGATCGACATCGTCTGGGGCCGACGAAATCAGAATCTTTTGGTAGGCGTTCGTGTGGCCGTAAGGCGCCGGGATGTGGTCAAAGAGATCTTCCAACTCGGTCGGCTCGCGTTCGACTGAGACGCCGCGCAGCCGTTTCTCGGTTTCCATCTTTTGAAGGATCGAGGCTTTGAGCATGCCTTCGTGGTGCGGCAATCGCGTCGGAGTCTCCAAGGCCGCGAGGTCGTCTTCGTCGGCCGCGGCTTCGACGGCCGCGGCCATGGCCGACATGGACGCCGACTTGGGCGAGGTCGCGAGCAGTCCGTCGGGCACGGGCAGGGACGGCGCAATGGAGCGGCCGTTGATCACGTGCATACCAAGCGAGAGACCGGCAGCAGCGCCGCGCGATGGCGAGTGGTCGTGGTCGTCGTTGTGGTTGTCGCTGTGATGGCCGCAGACATCGCCGTCGTGCGGCAGCGCGAGTTCTTGTTCGAGGATCTTACTGAGCGCGTCGTCCATTGGGAAGAGGATGCGTGGTTGGTGCTTCGTAGAGGTGATGGTAGTTAGTCCTCGATTGAGGAGAAATGGCAAGTGATGAAGTGATGTTGTATCGCGTGAATGCGAATCGGTGTCACCAGCGGATGTTCTCCCACTCCACTTGGCCGTGGAGCTCCTGAATGTGAATGCGCCACCTGCGATCTGCCAGCGTCGGAAAGCGTTGACCATCACTCCTATCCCAAGGTACTGATATAGAGGAACTAGATTTAACCTGCTGCACGGTTCAGTGTTGAACCTGACCGGTTCACGTGAACCGGACTAACCGTCCTTAGCACAGAGCGTGTCTGTGTTCTTCAAGTTCGCACGTGGCCCAAACCGAACTTACGGAATCTGCGAGAGTGGGAAACGTCCCTGGCTATGCGCATATTTTATGAGAGACTTCCACTGCGACTTGTTTTTGACCGCCAGCTGGGCAGCACGCTGCAAACGAATTCCCAGGCTCGCGCAGGCCGCACAAAGACAGGAAAATGGGTTGACCTCTTCAAATCAAATACCGCTTCAATCAAATTGATAGACACTCGCACATATACATAGTCACATACAGAATAGTACCTTCAATACTTGATACTGATAGCTCAACGGCTTGGGGTTTCGGGTGAGGCAGCCGCTGACGTCGCTCATTTTGACTGCGTCTTGTCGGAAGGATCCGGTCGTTCCGTCGCCGACGCTTGCATCTCGGAAGTGCTGCATAAGTGCGCCGCCCGTGACACCTGTGGACACCACCGACTTCCCCCGTCGCACACGGACCGCCCTTACGGTTCCCTCATTTGCCATTTAGCTCCCCTGTCGCCACGCGTCGAACCTCCACCATCACTATGATGAACCTGCGAACCCTCACGCGCGCTGCCCGCACAACGTCTACCGTCGCGCGCCGTGCCTCGTCACAGCAGCAGACTCGCTCAGCGTGGACATCGCAGCAGGTGGGTTCAACACTAACCATATCTCAGCAGAGCTTGGACGACTAATGGTGTGGATTCGTTTAGTACATTGACCGCGAGGACAAATACGGCGCGCACAACTACCATCCGCTCCCTGTCGTCCTCACCAAAGGCAAAGGTATATATCACTGAAGCGTCGACCGACAGAAGGTAGTTAGCGCATGCGCCGAAACTGACGGCTGGTGGTTGGTCGTGATTAGGCTGCAAGGTCTGGGACGTGGAAGGCAAAGAGTACTTTGACTTTTTGAGCGCCTACTCGGCCGTGAACCAGGGCCACTGCCACCCCAAGATCCTCGAAGCGCTGGTGGACCAAGCGTCCAAGCTCTCGCTCACGTCGCGCGCGTTCTACAACGATGTGCTGGGCGAGTACGAAGAGTTCATGACCAAGCTGCTCGGTTACGACCGCGTACGTCTCAGGTCGAACTAGTCTATCCGAATCGAGTAATGCCTAACCGCTCCATTCCAATGGACAGATTTTGCCCATGAACACAGGCGTGGAAGGCGGCGAGACGGCCGTGAAACTTGCGCGCCGCTGGGCCTACGACATCAAGCGCGTGCCAGAGAACCAAGCCAAGGTCGTGTTTGCCCGCAACAACTTTTGGGGCCGCACCATGAGCGCCATTTCGTCGTCGGACGACAAGGACGCGTCCGGCGGCTTTGGGCCGTTTATGCCGGGCTTTGAAAGCGTGCCGTACAATGACGCCGCGGCGCTGGAAGCGCTGTTCAAAAAGGACGGCGACCGCATTGCGGCGTTTATGGTCGAGCCGATCCAGGGGGAAGCCGGTGTGGTCGTCCCGGACGACGGCTACCTTCGGCGCGTACGCGAGCTCTGCACGCAGTACAACGTGCTCTGGATCGCCGACGAAGTTCAGACCGGCCTCGCGCGCACGGGTAAGATGCTCGCGGTTGAGTACGAAGGCGTCAAGCCCGATCTCTTGATCCTCGGCAAGGCACTGTCGGGCGGCATGTACCCGGTCTCGGCCGTGCTCACGAGTGACGAAGTCATGCTCACGATCAAGCCCGGGCAGCACGGCTCGACCTACGGTGGCAATCCGCTCGGCTGCAAGGTCGCAATGGCCGCGATGAACGTACTGGTCGAGGAGAACATGGCCGAGAACGCTTTCAAGCTCGGTGCGAAATTCCGCAAAGAGATGAACGCGTACGTGATAGTGAAGAGGGGAGAAGTGGGAACGATCGAGTGACTGATTTGTGGGCTCATTTATAGGATGAACTCGTCGGTGGTCAAGCTCGTGCGCGGCCGTGGTTTGCTGAATGCGATTGTGATCAACGAACGCGAGCACCAGCCAGATGCGTGGCAGATTTGCCTGAATCTGCGCGACCGCGGCTTGCTGGCAAAGCCCACGCACGGCAACGTCATCCGCTTGGCGCCGCCGCTCTGCATGACCGAGGCGCAGATGGACGAGTGCACGTCGATTATCAAGGACGTGCTGCGCGACGCCGAGGTGTAAAACCAATCAAGACAGTCGGATGGTGTGAGGCGGGTGAGGTCTTCAATATGCGATGTGCTAGACCTTTGGACGCACCCCCTTCTCTCCCTCTCGCCTACTAGTATATATTTGCCTTGGCAAAGGAAATACACACACTTAAGCCTAGCAGCCTCCCTATTCGATGTGCCCATGCTGTTGTTGGAGATTTGCGAGCATAATGTCGCAACCTATGTGGGCTCCACTTTGCGGCCGTACGGCCCGGATTTCTACGGTTCTTCAAGTATGCGGCGATCGTTGCCTGCATCTAGAAAGGTGATGTGAAGCCTCGCCAATGGCTACTGGATTTCTGGATCATTGTGTAGTCCTATCGATGGATATCGAATGGCGAAGATCGTCTTCGTCCATTTCGCACAGGCATCGGACACGTTGCTTCTCCCCACAGAAACCTGCCGTGGGTTCTGTGCTGACCAAAGCCTCCAGGCGTCTTGCAGCTGTCCATCATCAAGGATCGGACCAGCAGATCTGCAAGTGGACGAATCCGCTTGACGCTTCCACTGGATTTCTTACCGCCAAGTTGAACTTTGCAGCGTCCGGTGCTTGGTACGATTGATTGATAGAAACTGAAGGACTGTCCAGTTGCACATAGAAAAGACCGAGGCAAGCGCTCTCGTTCTGCATTTCAATTTTGACAGCACCAACGGAGGATACGCTTCAGAAATTTGTGTCCGGTATTTGCTCCAAGTGTGACTGATGTCGCAGCCCGTGGGCTTGAAGTCTGGGATCAGCGACTCGGATAAAACACCGTAGAGTGACACTTTGTAAGTCCAAGAATCCGGTGGCGAGCGCGGATAGAAAGGGTCCTCACCTAGAGACGTTGACTTTTGTCAGCCGTCGCTGCTGCTCATATTCGAATTCTCCTCGCGTCGGTCACGTTGCCTTTCAAGTTCTGAGGATGTCGTCACTACGAATGGCCGTGGTGCTGAGCCTGTGCCTGGCGGCCATGACGCAAGCACAGACGCTCACCAAACCCGACGACGGCTTGGGGCTCCACGTCTACTTTCGCACGGCATGGACATCCCCCTTCATCCACTACAACCAAGGCAGTGGCTGGACGACCGCTCCCGGTGTCCAGATGACCAAGAGCGCGGACAACGTGCGGTTCCCACCGCAGGAAGGATGGTTCCGCTTCGACATCGCGGCGCCGGCGAGCACACTGGAGTTTGTGTTTAACAATGGCCAAGGCACATGGGACAACAACAACAATGTCAACTACAAGATCACGTCCGCTGGTACGTGGGCCGTCACGACCAAAGTCACGACGCCACCAACGCGGCCGGCGTGCTGGACCTGGAACGGCTTGGATGCCTGTCCGAGTGCGACTGTGAACGATGTGCCGGCAACCGAAGAGGTCCGGCGCTTCCAGACGCCGCCGCGCAACGCCAACACGTGGTCCACCGAATACCAGGACTACCGCTCGCTCACGGGCTATGCCCACGTGGTCTACGATGCCGAGCGCCTCGGTGCGACCGTCACAGCGCGGACATTCCTGCGCGTGAACGCGAGTGCTGCGAACTGCATCTACTACTTTAACAACGTTGCCCAAGCCACGCCCGACTTTCGCGCGACCGCAGCGTCACTTCGATCAGAGCTGCTAGTGCGCGTCGAGTGCACGCAGAAATCCAACGGTGAAAAGTGGAATTTAGGTCTGGATCCGGTCTACTTGCTCTGGACGAACACAGCCGTGCCCACGCCGGCGGCATTGGCAAACGGCCAAAAAGGGGCGATCGTCGACCTCTTTGGGTGGCCCTGGAAAGACATTGAAGCCGAGTGCAAAGATTTCCTCGGTAAAGCCGGGTACTTGGGCGTCAAAGTGAGTCCACCACAAGAGGCGATCATGTCGGACAAGTGGACCTCGGACGACCAGCGCAACCCGTGGTACAATTTTTACCAGCCCGTGAGCTACCGGCTATTCTCGCGCATGGGCACGCGATCGGAATTGCGGTCCATGCTGCAGACCTGCCGGGCTAATGGCGTGCGCGTCTATGCCGACGCAGTGATCAACCACATGGTCGGCGAAGGCAACGACGTCAACCTCAAGCACCGCAATCCCTCCGGCGGCGCGTGTGCGACGTGGAGCGATAAGTCGAGCACCAAGGGTTCGCCGTTCTTTACGCACTCGTTTGCGTACGAAGCGAACGCCTACACAAACGAGCGACCGGCCCTCGAGTTTCCAGCTGTGCCCTTTGGACCGACGGATTTCCACTGTCAACTCGTCGCCGACGACGAGACCAATTTCCGCAAGCTCGAAGTCGGCTGGCTGTTGGGGCTCGCCGACCTCAACACCAAAAAGACCTTTGTAAGAGAACGCATTGCCCAGTATCTCGTGGACCTCGTAGGCATCGGGTTTGCGGGCTTTCGCATTGACGCGTATAAGCACTTAGGCCCAACGGACGCTGCCGCGATCATGGGCACGTTTACCAAGTTTTTAGGTGGCCGTCTCCCAGATGACTTTCTCATGTGGGGCGAAGTTATCATCATTCCCGCTTGGAAAGACTTTCTCGCGTGCAATGCCAACTCGGGCTACGACTTCTACAAAGGACTCGATCAGCTCTACGCTGCGAATGGCATTTCGGCGACCGACATTGAAAAGCTCAAGATCTGGTCCTCGGACTACCCGACCACCTACCCCATCTGCGGCACGTGGGTCTTGCCGCCGTCGCGGTTTGTGGTGCAGAACGACGACCACGACCAGCAGCCAGCCGACTCGACCACGCGGCCCATGGGTTCGCTTGGCTCGGTGCTCATCAAAGAAAAGAATGTCGATCGCCACCGCGGGTTCGAGCTCCAGCTCTTCAACGATCGCAGAACCGACTGGCAAATCAAGGTCGTTTTGAGCTCGTTCACTTTCGGCACGGACGGTGCATTTGGTATTCCCGACGGCTTTTCAGACTGCAAGGGCATGACGGTTGGTGCAACGAGCGTGTGCAAGAAGACGACCGTGTTTGAACCGGCCTTTCGCGCCGGCTCGTGCGGCTACACAGTCGAGGGCTTTGCCGGCGGCAAGTGGACGCGCGTCCACCGCGACCTAGCGATCGTCAACGCTATGCGCACGTGGATCGGGTTGCCAAGCGTCACCACCGCCGATGTCGGCATCACCGGCGTGTGCTGAGGCGCAGAGGAGGTCGCGGTGAGAACAGGATCTCCTCGCAAGCATTGATGACCGGAGATGGGTTCAACAGAGGAATCTATGATGACGTGATCATGTTTTAAAACATTTGATTGGTGGCAGATTCGATAACCGGTCTTCTATTTAGAATGTCGTTCTTTCGAATTCCGACTGATTGGCGAATCAATTTATTCCTTGGACTAGCTCACTTAGCGATCTACCTCGCACACCCGAAACGACCATGACGACGCAACGCGAGCCGCTCCCGAAGCTCTATATCTACGACCATTGCCCCTACTGCACGCGGGCGCGCATGATTTTTGGGCTCAAGAACGTCGAACATGATCTGATCTTCACGGCAACCCACGACGAGCACACGCCGATTGGTCTGGTCGGCGTCAAGATGGTGCCGATTCTGCAGCTCGCGTCCGGCAAAGCGTTTGCTGAGAGTCTGGATATTGTGCGTTACGTCGACGAGAACTTTGGCGGCCCCGTGCTGCTTAAGGAGGCCTCGGAGCGCGAAGATCTCAAGCTATGGTTTGAGAATATTCTCCAGTATTTGCAGCCTTTGCTGTACCCGCGCAAGGTAGCAGCGCCGTTTGCCGAGTTTGCAATGCGTGCTTCACGCGAGTATTTCCAAAACAAAAAGGAAAAGACCGTTGGTCCGTTCAGTGAACTCATCGCCAAGTCGCCTGAATTGATTGCGGCCGTGAACGCGCTGCTCGTGGAGCTCGATGGTCTGCTCGCGTCCGAGAAGGCGGTCAACGCCGACGGCGTGAGCTACGACGACATCAGAGTGTTTGGCTCGATCCGCTGCCTTACGCTGGTCAAAGACCTCACGTGGCCGCCAAAGGTGCGCGCGTACGTTGAGCACTTTTCCCACGTCGCCGACGTCCCGCTCCTCACAGCGATGGCCAAGTTCTAAGCCAATCGACGACGACGGTGAAGAAGATTGTTAGCGCTACTGTAGAAACGGGTGTACCGTAGTGTTACTGATACTCGACAAAGGCAGAGTTTAATAGACTGTGTGGACAAATCAAGGAGGTGGTTTTACTGTTTCGACATAGGCCGGTGTGGCACATACGCACCATCTAAGTATATGTCCTCACGTTGTTGTAGGTGAATACTCGCACTGAAATACGACATGCGCATCTCGCATCCTGGTGACAGAGCGAAGGGTACTGGACCGTGTCGATAGACACAATAGGTCCTTGAGCGACTCGTTTGTCACGCCGAAGAGTCTAGGGCACCTTCAATACGGTCTGCATCCAGCATCGCGTCGATACGCTAACTTAGTCATCGCCCAGTAGACGGAGCTACAGCGGGTCACTGGTCCTAGAATCGAAAAGTAGGAGCACCTTCGTGTGCCACTTCTCCACAAAATCCCAGTCATTTGACGAATGTATCGATCGAGTAGAACCAGTGGTATCGCGACAAGATTTGAAGTTTCCTTGTCTGGCATTCGCAGTTCAACTGGCGCTGGCGAAATGATCTGATCATTTTACGAGTCGTGCCACCGACGAGAACGCTGATTACGAGAAGCGCAATCATTACCAGCACTGTGGTCGAACGGCATCCACGAATTGGGTGCCGTTAGAGCGCGCAGTGAATGAAAGAGTGTAGAATGATGGCACCTTCGGTTCTGTGCCCACGTGATGACCGCGCCTTGCGTGGTGGCGAGGAGATACCTTCAACCTTGTCATTTTTCACACGTCCCCATTCGTTTTTTTCTTGATTACGTCAGCACTTAAATCCGCTCTTCTGATTGGCTCGCTTCGCGTCTTCGCTTCAAGCTCAGCCCACAACCGCCTTCTAGATTTTCAACGCCTGGATCACAAATGCTCACATTCGAATTCGCCTCCAAGCCCCCACGAACCTCCCCACCACCCCGCTCCACCCCTCTGGACAATGGCAACCACTGCTGCCCCCGCCGAGCCGCTCCCCAAGCTCTACATCTACGACCACTGTCCGTTCTGCGTGCGCGCGCGCATGATCTTTGGGCTCAAGCACGTCGAGCACGAGCTCGTGTTCCTCGCGAGCCACGACGAGCACACGCCCATTGGGCTCGTGGGCTCCAAGCAAGCGCCGATCCTCCAGTTGGCCTCTGGCAAGGCCTTCCCCGAGAGCCTCGACATTGTGCGCTATGTTGATGAACACTTTGGCGGTGCGGTTTTGCTGAAGGAAGCCTCGGGCCGTGAGGACTTGAAAGCGTGGCACCAGAAAATTGGTCCGGCCATGTACCCTTTGGTCATGCCGCGCATCGCGCAAACGCCGTTCGCCGAGTTTGCGTTGCGCGCGTCGCGTGAATACTTCACCAAGAAAAAGGAAGCGGCGTTTGGCTCGTTCAAGGAGCTCCTGGCCAAGACGCCGGAGCTGGTCCCGCAGCTTAACAAGGTCTTGGAGGAACTGGAGGGATTGATCCACTCGGAGAAAGCGGTCAACGCCGACGGCGTGGGCTATGACGACATTGCGCTGTTTGGCACGCTGCGTGGTATTACGCTGGTCAAGGACGTCCAGTTCCCGCCTAAAGTGCGCGCGTACATGGACCACTTTTCGCAGGCCGCCGACGTTCCGCTCTTGTCGGCCATGGCGACGGTCTAAGGCAGTCAGCTAGCTGCCTCAGCAGTTGAGACAGTGGAGAGTGGTTCTGTACAATAGCTACTGCCGTGAGGATCAATACTACCACGAGCTTGCCTTTATGTATTGCATCTTCGTGTTCTCATTGTATTCTCTGACTTAGTGAAAGGTAGGATGCGAGACCACACCATGACAGAACATCCAATCACACACTATGTATAAAGCAGGCAGTACCTGTAATGCTTCCCTCGAATTTTAAGGTGACGTCTCATTGCGGCTCTCGACAGCACCTACTTTAGTACTGCGCCATCGAGTCCAAGAGCGGAATGTCGGCGGCGTCGGCGTAGTAGTCAATGTACTGGCGCAGCTTCGTGGGCCACTTAAGTCCCTTGACCAGCGTGAGGCCCCGCAGGCGGCCAAAGAGATCAATGTCGTCATAGCTCACGCCGCCGGCATTGACCGCGCGGTTCGAGTGGAATAGTGTCGCGAGTTCTTCCAGATGCTTCTCGGTTTGCTTCACGAGCTCAGGGCTCTTGGCGAGCGCGGCTTCGAACGAGCCAATTGTCTTTTCCTTTTTGATGCGATAGTACTCACGCGACTCGAGCTGCGCGAATTCAGCAAACACGGCCCTGTGGAAGCGCGGGTGGTAGACGTGGCGCAGCGTGTCGGCCGAGTCCTTGATCCACTTTTTCAAGTCTTCGCGACCCGACGCGTCCTTAAGCAGCACCGCACCGCCATAGTTTTCATCGACGTACCGCACAATGTCCATGCTCTCAGGGAACGCTTTGCCAGACGGCAATTGGAGGATCGGCGCTTGCTTCGAGCCGACGAGACCAATGGGTGTGGCTTCGTCGTGGTTCGCCAAAAAGACCAAGTGGTGCTCAACTTTTTTCAGTCCAAAGATCATGCGCGCACGCACGCAGAACGGACAATGGTCGTAAATGTAGAGCTTGGAGAGCGGCGCTGAAGCCGCGTGGGCGACGTTACGCGTACGCAGCACGACGGACGCCGCGGTCGCACCGATGGCGCCGCCTAGCGCTAGCGCGACGCCGAGCTTCGAGAGGTCCGAGGCCATGAGGATGGGCGAGTGTGGGGCCGAGGCACGCAGCGGTGGAGAAGGCGAGATCGGACGAGAAATGGAGCTTTTCGATTGCGACGTGGAGAGGAACGCCACAGCGATTGGTGGGACACAGAGGCGGTTGCGCGAAGGTACACGCAACACGCGGAGCCAAGATCGCGTACCTTCGGGCGACCGCACCAACTTCAACGCTGCCATAGCGTTTGCAAATCCGGAAATGGGAGGGGATGGCCACGCAGGTGAAAACCAAACGTAAATACTCTTTTTACAAATGTAAAAACCCGTGCAGATGGTGCAGGAAGAGATGAAGGATGCAAGTTGCAGCGGTTCAACCGCGGTCTTCAAGAGTGTCAAGAGAAAGCGGTGAAAATGGAGATGGCGAGTAGCAACGGCACGGTGCGTGGAGGAGATAGAGGAAGAGGAGGAGAAGGCAGTGGACAAGCGGAGGTGTTGGGGCGGCTGACGCACACGACGGCAATGTGTTGGGCCGCAGCCGAGAGCGACGTGGACATGATGCAGCGCCTCTTGGACCACGGCGCCGACGTCAATGCCGGCGACTACGACAAGCGGTGTGTATAGAGGATATTACAAAACCGTATATCTCGTTCTGTATAATAGACTCATCTGTCCGTGTCTCCATCAGCACGCCACTGCATGTTGCCGTGAGCGACGGCCAAGACCGTGCCGTGGAATTTCTACTGCAGCGCGGCGCTCGTACCGACGGCATTGATCGCTGGGGCCGCTCGCCGCTCGACTGCGCGCGGGAAAACGGCCACACGCGGATCGTGGAGCTGCTCGAGCGCGTGTCTGTTTCCGTCTCTGTCTCCGTCTCGTCGTCACCGTCGCTCCAACTTAAACGGGTATCGACCCATACGCACAGCAGCGATCGCGCCACCGCCACACGGCCCATGCGGATGCTGCGCTCGCGCTCGAGCAGCGACATCCAGTCGCTTTTTCAAGCGGTGGAACGTGGCGACACAGAGAAAGTCAAGCGCGGGTGGCTCGACGGGTTGCAGCTTGACAGTGTCGACAAGCTTGGCCGTACGTCGCTCCACGTGGCCGTGGAGAATGCCCAACTCGGGGTGATCGAACTGCTGCTGTCGGCCGACGTTGAGACCACAGTACTCGACGATTCCGGGCGCTCACCCATTAGCATTGCACTCGACAAGCGGCTGTTTGCAATCGCCGAGATGCTGCGCGCACATCAAAAAGCCAAGCTCGCCCTCCTGACCGGGACGACAGGCGATGTGGACCAGCGGTATGTCTCGCTCGCGTTCACGGCGGTCAAGCAAGGCAATGTGGACGAACTCAAGCGATTCGTGCCCGACATTGTTCATCCCGACGCACAGGACTACGATCTGCGGACGCTGCTCCATATTGCCAGCGCCGAAGGCCACTTGGCGATCGCTACGTACCTCATCGCGTGCGGTGCAAACGTGAATCTGCTTGATCGGTGGGGCACGTCACCACTTTCGGAAGCCGTGGATTTCGCTCACAATGACGTTGCGCGCTTTCTCATAGCGAGCCATGCGACTGAGAGCGGGAACCGCGCAGCGATCGCGGTGGATCACATTGACAATGCGACACTCAATGCGTCGCTCGAATATGCGCTCCGTCTCGTGACCAAAGTGCGTTTTTATCATGTGGAATTCGTTGTGGATAGTTGTCTACGAGGACTAACGTTACAGTGTCTCCCTACTGAAGAACCGATGGGTCATGGGGCAAGTGTTTTGTCCGATAGTCGAAGAGTCAAATGCGTGCGTGTTAGTCGCCCATAGCGTTTGGCATCGAAACGATCAGCTACAGGGCACTCGACGCCAGCGCGCCGAGTCTGGAATAGCCGCGCCATTGTCGCCGACGGCCGCGACGAATAGTCTGTCGCGTGGGGCCGCGTCGGCAGCGTCCGCGTCGTCTATTTGGAACGATCCCATTCAGATGTTTCGCAAAGTCGGCTCGCTCATGATGATCGATCCTGGTCAAGGTCACACAGGACGCGTGTTTAGCGGACAGCATCCCGAGTGGTTAGTGTTGACTAATGTCCAGCAGAGCCATTTATTTCTGCTTCCGCATGCGCGACGCGCGGGGATTCAAACGATCATCTCCGTGCCGATGGTGCACAAGATGTCGACCATCGCTGTGCTCTCGTGGTATTCAGACCAGCTTGTTCCAGAAGATTTGGACGAGCTTCAACGTATCCAACGGCTCATTCGATCGATCACCATCCTTGCGACACTGCACGAAGAACTCTTGAGCGTCCAGGGCTCGCCCACGGGGTTGTTGCACATCACACGGTTCCAGTATTGCCAATCCCTCGACAACGCGATCACAGCGAATGGAGATCTGATGGATTCGAAAGTTTCTAAAGAAGACGGTACGTTGTCCAGCAATTTTTTTATGAGTGGTGTGCTGTGTCTCATTTGTTCTGTGTATGGTAGTGCGAATGGCCAATACGATTCCGCTCGCGCTCGAGTGGGGGCTCTTTGATCTCGCCAACAAAATGGCAACCTCGATGAGCAGTGAAGACCACACGGCTGTCATTCTACTCTTAAAATCGATCGTCACTTTATTGCGGAATGGTGTCTTTGAAGGGGTGTTTGAAGAAACGACACAGCAACAACGCGACGAGTCGCAAGAAAACATCATCCAGCGCTGCAATGGCGCCATCAAAAGTCGGTGGATGCTGCTCGTCCACGTGCGGTACTATCTCATGTACTTGCACGCAGTGAGCCCCACGGAAGGAACGGTCTTTGGGGACGTGAACACACTCGTGCCGACAATCAACAAGTATTTTGCTGGTGAATCCGTTACGGTCTCCACTGATCCAGCGTCCGTTGCCTCTCCCAGTTCAGCGCCTGCGACACCTCCTCCAGTACCACAGCCTACAACTGCCCCTGTGGTGGAGAAAGAATGTGTGCTGTGCAAGTACAAGGTCTCAGGTAGGATACGCAGTCAGTCATTTGGTGCCAAGCGTAGGTATCGCCTGATCGAATCTCTTGACTGTACGTAGGCCACATCCATCCAGGAAAAGCACCAATTCCCGCTCAGCAGCCGCTGCCCAAGAAGCCGATTTTCACGTCAACATCCCCATACGCGGCGGGCAAGTTGCATAACGACTGCCTGCTAAAGTACGAGTGCTTAGGTTTATGATTATACTGCTTATGTAGGCGACAAGTTCTTCGGCGTGCCTGGCAACCCTCGTTCCCCAGTCCTTAGGGAGATTGAAGCGGTGCGTGTGCTTGCTCATAATCGTCACTATCGAAACTTGCTAAACTCACTGTGATCGATCAGGTGATGAGCAAGATGGAAGCCGAGTATGATGCATTTGGAAAGCGGGAAGCCCTGCTCGTTGTGGATGGCGTCAAGTCGACGACCTTTAGCTCGAGTGAACTGTATGACGCGATCGGCGCCGCTCACGATACGCCTGCTGCAAGACGCCCCAGCTTTGGCACGCTCGCAGAGATCAATAAGGATCCTCGCAAGCGCGTGCTGGACGCGATCAATTCGATCATGGCAGATTCGACATGCTTGATCTCGTACGACCAACTTCTCCAGTTGCACGCATGTTTGCTGCCGGAAGGCAGTGCCGAAGGCGGAGTTGTTCGGTCTACAGCGGCGGTCGGGTACGCGTCGCCTCGAATCTACCGAGTGTTTCTCCCCGTGGGCGAGATCCAAAGTGCCCTCCAAGATCTTGTCCAAGCGATCCACACGCGTGATAACTGGATCCAGCGACCGCTCCTGTGCGCGTACTATGCGTTTGCGATCCTCGTGTTCTATATCCACCCGTTTCACGACGGCAATGGTCGCTGCGCGCGGCTGCTGGGCAACGTGATTGCAAAGAAACTCGGTTTTCCTGCGATATTCCGGGCCTCGGACAAGACCATTCAAGTTCCCGAATTTCTGCATCGCGTGATCGTGACGATGGAGATCATCACCAACAGCCGTCGTCAAAATCGCCAGATACGAAAGCTCTCGTCTCGCAAGGAGAACTCGTCGATGTGGTTTTAGTGAATAGGCACCATGCCGCCATGGCCTCTCTCACATATGTCTTTCTTGCACATGCTCGATGTGAGTGCCGATCGACTGTCGCGTTTATCCCAGCACACTCTCTCATGGGAACGAAGATATATACGGGAGGAATCGCTTGGTGATATTAAGCTCGTGCAAGCTGGGGAGACGGGTGCAAAGGTCTGCGATCGCACTACTTGTAATGTCTCATCAAAGTATGAAGGCGGCGCCGCATAATACCATCACCAGTGACTACAGGGTCTGTGTCACTCGCAAGCGACGTTCAGTGGATGACAAACTCAAGAAGCTCAACGGCATTGGTATTGTCCAGAATCTTCCATCCAACCAGAACGAAACCACGAGTCAACGGTGTGTGTCTCCACACACGCGTCGATGCACATGCCTCTACGAACACTCTCGAATACCACAACTCGTGGCACTACTGGACGATGCCAACACCCTCGCCGGCGACTATGACCACACCAGCGACAAACCCACTCGGCGCGACCGCCGTGACTTTTTCGACCAATCCAACGTTGCGATTCTCCATGGTCTCGTGGCGAATGTCGCGGAATCCGTTGGCCACGAAGAAGCGACGCACCGCGACGCACAGCCGAACGCACGCGCGGTTTACAAAGTCGGCATGAGCAGCTTCGCATACAGCGCGTGCGACTTCCTCCTCTCCGTTGATGCGCTCTCGCTCTACCTCGGCTAGTCGCTCTATGCCGCGTAGTGCCGGCAGCTTGTCGAACGCAATGAGCTGCCGCAAGATCCGTGGCGCGTCTTCCTCATCGATGAGGTCATCGTCAAACAGTTGGTCGAACCGTTCAAAATGGGCGACCGTGGCGGCCCACTCGTCGCTGTCTTCGTCGTACCCAGCCTCTTGCAAGTCTTCGATCGCCTCGGTGACGCGCATATCGCGGTTCATCATGTATTCGAAGGCATCGAGCATATAGACATCAACGCGGTCGTCGACCATATCGCAGAACGCACAGTGCGCGTCGTGCGGATCCAGCGGCGCGACCTCGACATTTTCAAAGTGGAGCGCAAACGGCGTCGGGCTCACACTGGGCGGTTGGGCTAGTCGTGTTTGGGAGTCGCTCTCCATTTCCGTCGCGAGGCGGATGCAATCGAGCTGGTCGGCGAGCGTCTCACTTTCACTCGCTTCCTTTTTGTCGGTTTGTGAAGTGGGCTGGTGCTTGGTGGACGAGAGAAACGGCAGCGGCGTGTAGATCAGCGTGTCGACAGCGATGCTGTGGTAGAGCACATCGCTTAGCGCATTGCCCATGAGACCGGCGAGCGAGAGGAGTTGGACGCCGTCTTCACCGTCTGCATCAGTGAGTGACAGCATCGGCTCGCCCGTGTGGTTGGCGTTACACGAGGCTTGTTGCTCATCTTCCGAGAGCAAGTACGTCGGCGTGGCGGCGCACCAGTCGAGCGTACAGCCGCGGCCAAAATGACACGTCGCAGCCTGACGCTGCATCGCCAGCGTTGCCGTCTCATGGTCACGACGCAATTCGCGGCTGCAACTAAGCAGCACGACGATGTCGCGTAGCTCAAGCGCGTCGACGAGTAGTTCCCTTGCCGGTAGTGGCAGCGATGCCGGCGCCCACGACGCGGAGGAGGAAGCGGCGGAGGTCATGATCGAGAGTGAGGGTAGTGGCGGAGATTGCCTCCCTTGATAAACAAATGGATGTGGGAGAAGAGAAGATGGTGACTGGCTTCAAGGTGGGTTCAGAATTCGTTGTGGCTTTTTCAAGTCGTTTAGTGACATTGGGTACATAGCGGGATGAGTGGAGATATGTGGCGGGGTAGTGACATTGAAGAATCGAACTTCCCCTCACACAAGTCCAAAGCATAGTTGTGAAGCAAGCAAGTGGGTGTCGATCTGGACGTACGAAGCGAATTTTTTTCCACACGTAGGAGCTCCCGGTACTTGCCGGAACTAGCAGGTTAGTGTCGTCACCGCGATGAAGACGTATGGTTAATAGTTATTCGCAGCGAATACACCTACATCCACTCGCCCGCATGCTTTACGGCGTGTGTTTCGGTGTGTAAAGTAGTACCGACAAGGTCCTGCAGATTGGTTCCAGTTGACAAACAAGACAACCAGCTTTCCACATTCAAAAAGTGCCTCGTGGTCTTTTCCGCCGCGAATAAAGAACGCTGGCGCCAGCTCGTTACGCTTCACTGT
The DNA here is from genome assembly GCA_023334535.1 of Pythium vanterpoolii. NCBI lineage: Eukaryota > Oomycota > Peronosporomycetes > Pythiales > Pythiaceae > Pythium > Pythium vanterpoolii. The sequence continues at coordinate 98,542 of JAADVD010000007.1, forward strand.
CGAGTGGCATCAGTAGTAGACGCTCCATTCACACAACACTGCCAGTTCAGATGCCTCTGCAACGCTCTCTGGCTCAGTTTCGATCGTTGTGTCTAGTTCGAAATCGCACTAACACACAACCATACAACCACGACATCGCCTCCACACACTGCTGCGTCGCCTACGGACCTGCTTTAAAGCCTACGGTTGCCCCCCCGCCTCCACGCAACGGCGTCTCACTCCTCCGCTCTCCACGACCACCTTCGCGTCGTGTGCGGCCTTGCTCGCGCTGTCCGACTTGATCATATCTTGGCATCGAAACGCGATTAAAAAAGTCTCATCCATCAATATCGGAATCGTTGAACCCCTCGCAATCGTACAATCGTGAGAAAGAGAGGAGCCGTGTTGGTCACTTTTTGCAGCCTCTCCATCCCATCCACCATGCCGTTTGCGTGCCAACAGATTCATGAGGGCGATCCTCCTCTTGGTCTTCGTGTCAGCTCGTGTGAACTCGCCTAGGCGTAATGAGCGTGGGCTGAACTAACGCCTCTGTTCGGATGGCAACTTGGATCCGGTTTGGCAAACTGGACATACCATCCAGTAAATTAAGGTAGCAACCTCCTGAGCGCCACCACTCGTCGGTGTGAGTGGGTGCTCGTCATTGCGCTCGTCATCTCGCCAATCGACCGTCGCGATGTAGCCAAGCCGCCACTTGCTCGCGTTACTTGGTAGCCATGTTCCATGGTGCTTGCGTTACCAAACTGATAAAACTCATACGTCTAACGCACGCAGTTGTTGGCATGGACGTTTAGTGGTGACCCCGCTCAAGGATTCGGGTGGGTTTAACGAATTTTTGACTAGCCAGCATATCAGAATAGACCCACCCGGGTTTAAAGCACCTACAGTTTGTATTAGACGTCGATCGTGACCCTCTCGCTTGACCCGTCTGTGTCGCCGAAGTCCCCTAACCACAACACCGAAGAGCGCTTCGTGTTTGGCTGAATGCAGCCAATCACCGCCCTCGAGAATTCAGATGGCGTGAAAAATCGTGTGTACGCGGCACGACAGTAGTACAGTCTGTGCAAGGACCGGCCAAATCAAAAACCCTAAAACTAGATAAATCACCATTGTTTTTTGGGCGTTACGTATTTAGAGCGATATAAGCACTGGTGAAGTGTCGACACAAATGACATTGGAGTTCGCCAGGGAAGAGCACCAGTTCGGCTCCGACTGCATTGCAACGGGGAGCGTACGGCATACTGTTCTGTAATGCATGTTCAGTTTGTTCCGCGGCCAAATTCTCTCGATTCCCTCGTACCCCCAGACATCAGATGATTGGAAATTCCCGACGGGAAGGCGATGCGTCATCCGCAGTTTTGCCTTGTCAATAGTCGACGGAACTTCGAGTCCCTTAGAGGAGGAGCGACGGTTCCCACGCGGCACAAGCACCGCGCAGCTGCTTGGTATGCCGTCGAGTCGATAGTCCCGAGGTACGCTTGCTTTCTGCTCGAGAATCAGACCCTGTAACTTCACAAGCGCGAGATGCGCAACATACTGTATCGATTGGCTCGCAGCATTTCTAGCTCCCACAATCAACACTGGCTGAAGCTTCGCTATTCAAGTGACCGTAGATCGTGTAGGGTGTGGATTTCGGTCCTGCACCATCAATTGTCCTGGGCCTGGCTGACAACGAGATCCAGAACAAATGCCATGCGTCCATCCCTGATATGGCGAGCGCGTCGGCCGCCTGTTGGTAAGTGCAACTTGCCCTTGTTGCCGATGAACGGGGAATATCCGTACTGTCGGATCGGATTGCGCTGGCAGACCACATACAACGGGAATTCGAAAAATATTTGCCACTGTCTGTGGGCAGTCTACTCTGTACACTCCAGGTGCTGGTTAAAACGCACGAAACCATCTGATATGTATCGCCAGTTTCCCTCTGAGCTTCAGTTAAGAATCCCCGACCAGCACAACTCCAGCCGTCCCTGTCGCCTTCACAAGCCGCGAAGTTTCCATCCGATTTATCTATCGATCAGCTTGTTGTCAATCTCGTTGATGGAAAGGTGGAGAAAACTGCTAAAAACTTGCTGTAAATTCTTCGCCATGTCTTTTGTCCTCACGAGGAGTACTTTGGTCGCTAAACCTCTTTTCTTGGATTTGTTGGTCGTGTGGCGGCAAAACCAAAATGCGGAAAGAAAACTGCATAAAGTCCACCACATCGGCCTGGCTCTTGGCGCTGTGTCAGCCCGAGGGTAGGCCGAAACCAGCGGTCCGCGGTTAGGTGAATCTGGCTAAACAACTCTGGGAGAGTTCGTGCGAGGCAGAGGGGGAGTAAACTTCTTGGGAGGACGAGAAGAAAAGAACCGCATCACCAGCGGCCCTCCCTCCTTCACCCAATCAATCCAGCGTCCGGAGCCGATGGCGTCCAGGGTCCAGGAGGGTCCAGTGCCCAACGATAAGTCCGTAAGATTCAGCCTACACATTCTTCAATTTCCCACGTGACGGCAACCCCTCCATCCAGTCGAACCTTCTAGATTGCTTTCGCCATGCACGCCGCCTCTCCGGACGTCCAGGCGGCCGCCAAGCCCACAGACCACCTCGAAGCCGTGCAGCGCATCACGCGCCGCATTGACGCGATTGGCGAGCAAGACAAGGGCATTTGCTTTGGGCTCTCGTGGTACTATATTCGCCTTATTTGCCTCACAGGCATTGGCTGGGCCATGGACGCCATGGAGACGCTCTTGCTCGGCTACGTGCTCGTGCTGATCAAAAAGGACATTCCCATGAGCTCGCACCAAGAGTCGTTTCTCCAAGGCGCGGCCTTTGTCGGCTCGTTTTTCGGCTCGTTTCTTTTTGGCAGTCTTATGGACAAGTATGGGCGCCGCTCGATGTTTATGATCACGCTCCTCATCTTTCTCATTGGTCTGGGGCTCTGCGGTGCGAGCTGGAACATTACGTCGCTCACGGTGTTCCGCATCCTCGCCGGTATCGGGCTCGGAGGGGAACTGCCCGTGGCGTCGACCCTCGTCCAGGAACTGAGTCCCCAGAAAACGCGTGGCAAGATTATCGTCGTGCTCGAGTCGTTCTGGGCTGTCGGCGGCATGCTCGCGATCATCATGGCCTACGACGTCGCGCCGCACACGGGCTGGCGCGAAATGTTTTACATTTGCTGCATCCCCGTGGTCTACTCGGTCGTGATTCGCTTTTACATTCCTGAGTCGCCCAAGTGGCTTGCGAGCGTCGGGCGCTACGACGAAGCTGTGGCCATTGTCCAACAGATTGAAAAAGCCCACGGTCTCGAGTTTGACGGCAGTCGCGACGTCGAGTTGACGCCCGCTGTCCACAGCAGCTTTGTGGTCCCAGAATCCCACGTTGACCGCATCAAGCTGCTCTTCCAAGCGCCGTTTTCGATCCGCACGATGGTACTCTGGACACTGTGGTTTGGCATTTCCATGGCGTACTACGCCGTGTTTATCCTGCTGCCCGGACTCATTGGCGCTACAGGCTACAACATCAACGGATCGACCTCGCGCATGTTTATCATTGTGTTTTTCCAGCTCCCCGGCTACTTTTCGGCAGCGTGGCTCGTCGAGAGTCTGGGCCGTCGTCGCACGCTGTCGCTGTTTCTCTTTGGCTCGTTTGCCGCGTCGATTGCGTTTGCGTACGTCCCGGGTGAAGAAGTGCCAGTCATGGTTTCGGCGTCCGCCATGTCGTTTTTCCTGCTCGGGTCGTGGGGGCTCGTCTACTCGTACACGCCGGAGAACTACCCGACGGCGATCCGCGGCATTGGTGCCGCCTACCCCAGCGGCTTCAGTCGCATTGGCGCGTTCAGCGGTCCATACCTCTGCAGCGACATGCTCAACTCGTGGGGCTTCTCGCTGTACGCCATTATGTGGGTCTTTGGCGGCGTCTTGCTGTTTATCGGCATTGTGACATTGTTTTTCGGCTACGAACCCAAGGGCAAAAACATTGAAAACTATGGCGACCAGGAAAACGAGAATGACGCGTTTATCAAGGCGTCGACGCCGCTCAACAACTAACCACTCACGCAAGAAGAGATGACGACGACGGCAGTTGCTTCGTTCTCGCTCGCGTAGTATTGCTAATTTCTCTATATCGCTGAATATACAATGTGATCTACCGTACCAAATTTCGTCCTCGGCTTGTCGAATGAACAGTGTACTTTTTGCCTTCCATGGTTCAAATCCATTCTCTCGCATGCAACTTGGTTCCCATGCTGAGTTGCGAAGGCTGTTTCCAGTCAGCACAAGCTGAAACGTACAGTGCAGTATGGAGAGTGGCTCTCTGTACGTACGTACTTACTTCAGCACATGCGGTGGATAGCGAAGGCATCGGTCGTTGTGCGTGCTGTACTCGAGTCGGTGGCGATGTGAAGAGAAGAAGCCCACAATGTAAACATTCACATGCCCATACCTGATATTCATCCGTTTTGGGATTCTGTGCTGGGTGCATCCTAGCTTCTTACATCGAATGTCGCACCAGCATTCCTGGCGGAACAGCCACAATATCAATGTTTCAAAGAGTGAAGGATACCCCTCCAGTAAGATTTTTGTCGGTGCGTAGGGTGCGATCGAAGGAGCTTTTTGTAGACGTAGTGACCGCGAGACGAAACTGTTGTTAACGCTCTTGCCCAGACTTCTAAACGCTCTCTTGTCCTCACTTTCTCCCGGCCAAACCCAGTCCCAACGCCACAACGGAAGAATACTACCTCCAACTCGTGCCTAGCCACGCCATCGTCTCGCGTTCGCTACGTCACCGCCGTTCGGCTGTCAGTATTTAACTTCTTCTCGCTTGTGAACGCTGCGCCATGACTCGGCCAATGTTGAGCTGCTGCTGCGTTGTCGCCAGTCACATGCATCATCTTCATCTTCCGCCGCCCTTCCAGTTCCAGTTTAAATTGTTCGCTGTTGATTCCTACACACTCTCCTCCACAAGAACAGCGCCAATGCACCTCGCTTGCTGCACAGGGGAGAAACGAGCTGCTGCCATTGTGGTACTATCGGCACAGTAGTCGTCATATCGTGTTGCCTCTCGAACCGTTCTTGCTACCGCTGCCACGTTTACACCGCACTGGAGGATGTGCTGGTGGGTCTTGCTAGTGCTTATCTGGACTAGAGTGGGCTGACAACGACTTTCAGCAAATATTGATCTATAAGGACGAAGACACCGAAGAGGAACCAGCACATCGTCCTGTTCACATTCGAATCATAGTATTTTGAGCACGGATCCAGCCATGAATGACGAGAAGTATGTCACCGGGTTAGATACTGAGGTGTTCCATGACTTGAACCTCACCTGGGCATCAACGTGTAACGAACGACCTTTGTCGCGTCTCTTCGTGGTCCACAACTTTGGGTTCGCCCGATGGATCGCTGTACCAGCCAAGACCACCAACACCAACGCGCTGTGGCGCACGCACTTGCTCGTTGGAGTGTCTCTAATCTGCTGTGTGATCAGCGGCGTGCGGGTAGAGGCACGAACGTACTGAATGGAGGCAATCGGATCACTTGTGGGCTTGGAGGAATACAACCTGAAGCGTCGCAGCTCTTCGAATTCAAAGCGGCTCAACTCACACAGTGTGATCGCATCTCTCTTTCTGGATCTTGTCGCAAGCGGATCCGACGCGTATCATTCAACGGGCTGGATAGATCCCTGTAACTTCAAGACACAGGCAGCTGCGAGGGACATGCTGGGCTTGCGCACCTCTCAGACACTGGGTCCGCTTGTCTGGAACTTAATGCTATCCACCAGAACAGTATACAGTTACCAGAAACTTGGGCGAATTTTTCTAAACTTGGTCCAAACGATTCACAGTCAACACTGGAATAGTTTTTTTCGCCACCATCTCCACACATCCTCCGTACCCGACGGAAGCCATCACTCTGCCTCATCGCCACGGCGTCATCAGAGGAGCTGGGTGCGCTGGATTGTTCCGATCTCATTCGTGGAGCATCCACACCATAGAGAATTACACCATCGATTCTACAGATACATACTCAAGCGACTTGGTGACCGAGCCCCAACTGTTTTAGCCGCAGCTTGTGATGGCTGAATTGAGGCTGAAAAGCGAAAGCCGCGGAAGCTTGAAGTGGCACATTGAGATCTCACATGCTTCACTGGTTGGATGAAGTCCAAACGAATTACCACAAAAGTTAGCCAATCACAGAACACGTTGAGGGCGAACCCTATATTTATCCGGCGTGCGTCTGAATGAGATGTGCCGACGGCGGGACGCAAGCGTCGTCTCCTTCTACAGAGTGTGCCAGTAGGCCAACGCAACTGCAATCGAATAGAGGATGACGCTCTCGTCCGCGGCGTCGTGAGGTATTGTTCACAGTGGTCATTTGCGAATTTGTTCTCCAACGACGCTCAAGAATTTCTGACAAAGAGAAAATGATCGGCTCCTCCAACGCATCCTGCGAGATGGCAGCCGCGCGCATCGTGTGCCGTGCGTGCAATGCTGACGTCGACGCGCTTGATCATGTGATCGCTTCGATCAGTGAGATGCTCGACACCACGCGACTGTGGACTTTGGAGGAGGCCGCGAGGCGCGGCTCGGCACGCCAGGTCGAGCGGATCCTCTGTGAAACTGCAATCAACGCGGCTGCAGCCAACGAGATTCACGCCGAAACCTCGCTCAAACGAGCGCTGGGTCACGCCGCTAGCCGCGGACACCTTTATGTTATCAAGTTGCTGCTCAAGTGGTACCCCACGTGCAACGTCACAGCGGCGATGGAAGACGCGGCCGCCAACGGCCAGTTACCTGTTCTCCAGTGGCTCCACAACCACGCCGCGACGGCACGGACCCACCGCATGACGCTCGACGCCATGGACAGCGCCGCGGTGAACGGCCACCCCAATGTTCTCCAATGGCTCCATGCAAACCGAGAAGAAGGCTGCACGACGCGCGCCATGGACGGCGCTGCGCGGGCCGGACGACTGGACATAGTCCAATGGCTCCATAGGCATCGCGACGAAGGCTGCACGACGCAAGCAATGGATGGCGCGGCAGCAAACGGCCATCTGGAGGTACTGGCGTGGCTACACCAGAACCGTCGCGAAGGGTGCTCCACACTGGCACTGGCGATGGCACTGCAGAAGGGCCACATGCATATTATTGCGTGGCTCGAGCGCATGCACCGAGAGAACGAGAAGCCGCTGGTGACGTGGCACGAGAAGCACCTCACATCATGGCCAGCACACTGTACGATTCACGTGAATGCGACGCCCATCTCGGTTCGAACCGTGTGAATGCTGTGGAGAAAAAGTGGACAGATTTCCACTTCGTTATTGGATCTGATAGTGTATCAGCATTACATTTCACAGAGTACACTTTAATCTCTTTCTTAAGTGAGTGGTCCACACTATGATATTTGGAAACTCGAAAGGAGTGGTCCACACTAACGCGGCAACTTCTCTCAAAACAAATGTTGGAAGGAAAGAAATCGCTCCCTCTGATAAATGGGCACAACTGACACAAGCTTGAAGGTCAACCAATCCCTAGAAGCCACGCCGACGCGACCATCAAGACGCGTGCGCGAGATCTCGACGACCGAGACTACGCCCATCGTTTTGCGCTAAATAAGAGCGTACGATTGAGCCCTCGTTGAGTCGCACCGTCCATCGGGAACGCCCACAACAACAGCAGCATCCATGGCAACAATAAACCCACAGGTTGCCGCAGCCGCGACTGGTGACGACGAAGCGAAAGCGAAAGCGCCAGCGCTGCCGCCTTCCCCAGTAGCGACCCGCAGACACAGCAGCGATGAACTCGTGACGCTCGTGCGGTTGAGCATGCAGCTACGCTTTGACGCCGACGCGTTTACAGCAGCCGCGCGCCTGCAAAAGCTCCAGTCCGTGCAACACAAGACGCGCCAAGCAGCGCGCGATATGCTGGCAACGGTCAATGATAACGAGGACGAGGAAATGGACGCTGCGTCGCATTCCAACCCTACACCAGCAAGCGCTTCCGTCGACGATTTATTGGCCGTGAACGTGTCGCCACCAAGTGCGTTTTTCGAGTTTCGCGGCAACGGCCGCATGCACTTGCCGCTGATCGACTGGAGCGCATTCCGCGGGTACTCGATGGCGTTCTGGATCAATGTAGACCGCGACAACCTGTTAAAACCGGATGAAACGGCGCGTTTCGAGTTTTATCGATTTACGAATGCGTCGGGGACCCTAGGCGTCGACGCGACGTTGGAAATCGACAATAATCAAGACGCCACAATCTCGATCGGCAGCTGCGCGCCGCACAGTGTTGGGTCAGAGCACAAGCGCAACAATTTTGGGGCGGCAGTCGTCGCTGCGATCGCACCAACGGTGACTAACCCGCCGTCGTCGTCCGACTGGCGTCACGTTACCAGTCGCATTCAGCTGCGCCAACGGCAATGGCATTTGGTGGTAATCACGCACTCGCTGCATTACGTCAAGAAGAGTCGGATCACGTGCTTTGTCGACGCACAACCACAATTTAGCGAGGTAACGCTAGGTCAACAATTCGTGAAGTCGTAGGAGAACTGACCCTTGGCATTATGATGATTTAGGAACTTGTGTATCCGTCGGGTCTCGTACAAGCTACGAAAGCAACGCTTGGTGGCGGTGCGAATGCCGTCGTTCGGATCGCAAGTGCAACAATGTACCATGACGAATTGCCACGAAGTGTTGTCGAGACCATTTTTCATCAAGGTCCGAGCTTGTGTCTCTTTCAGCGGTGGATGGCCGTGTCCAGTGGAGCAACCGCGCAGCACCTGACCGATCTACGGGAATCGGTTGTGCCCAGTCCGTTCAGTGGACCCACTGAAGTTGCAGTTACTCGTATAGCGGCCGCCAGCAAACTGCAGGTCGTGTTCTCGTTCAATGCGCGCGACGATAGCAGTGGGCACGAAGACGTGTACGCCGACCGGTCGGTCGAGTGGATTGCCGAAGGCGTGACGACCTCGCACGGCAAGTGGCTGACACTGGAACACGTGAATGCGACGTCGGAAATCCAGCAACGAAATGCGCGGCTGGGCAAGAGCGTTCGCAAAGCAACAGTGGCACGGCGCGAGACCAAAGCCATGTGGCTCCGATTGTTTGGCGTCGATGCGGTACCAGTGTTACTGGATTATCTCCTGACCGCAACAGAGAGGCTGATGAAGGACTTCGCAGCAGTAGATGACAGCGAGAATATGGGTGTGCTTCAGGCGACTGCGGAGATGTTGCTCACCGACATCCTCTGCATGTTCCGAGGACTGCTCCTTAATCACATCCCGAACATTCATCAAGCACTGAAGACATTTCTCATCCACCAGTTCTACTACGTCGTCCTACGGCATCCCGCCGCGATCGCATCCGCGTGGACGCCAACAAACATCGTGGCGTGTGTCGACATGGTGACCGGCATGCTGGAAATGACGCCTTCGAGTGTGTTCAACAGTCGCAATGCAAATCATCCGACGCAGCCGTCGGTCTGGTCGTGGAATCCGCTCTTTGCGTCTGCGGTCCGCGCGTGGCTCCTCGACTTTCGCGTGTGGTCCAAGCTCAGCTTCAAGGCGCAATCGATTTACAATCACCAACTGTATCGCCTCGCGTGTCAGCATCCGAAACTGCTCAACGACTTGAACATTGTGCCGCGGCTCCTCGAGAATCTCCATTTCTACTACGCGTCCACTACCCGCGCAAATGCCAATAACGACAAAGGAGCCAGCAACTCTAAGTACTCCGCCAGCGCGGAAAAAGAGCAGCATTGGAAGCACCAATGTATCCAGACCATCATGGAGACCCTGGAAGTATGTTTGGTGAACCAAAGCGTGCACGTCCACGCAGCCTTGGAGCAGGAGTTGCTGGAGACAACGTTTGCCCAAGCAGCGGCCACGACACCAAGTCCCGCGTCGCCTCCGAAAGCGTCGTCGTCTAATCCCACCGCCGAACCTGGTCTCGCGGGTAGTGTCGCCTTCAGTCAACGCCGCAAAGGCGGTGTGTTTTTTATGAATCTCGAGGATATCATTTGGAGTGACCAGCCATCGCTCGCCGCTCCGTCCTCCAGTTCCGACCTTCGTGGTCATCTCGACAGCGACGACAAACAACCGGATGGATTGGCCTCGGCAAGTGCCGCACTCCCGCACGTGCAGATCCGGTTCTCGCTACTGCGTGACTCGCGTTCGATCGTGCGGTTCCTCGTGGCCTGCGACGATCCGCAAGTATGTTCGGCCTTGTTGCAGCTTGTTCGACGACTGTCCGTCGCGTATCTGGATCTCCGGTTTGGATTCATCAGCTCCAATGTTGTGGATGTTGTGCTGCGCGTGCTGAGCCAGTTTTCAAGGCTACCCGAGACCCGGCGGCGCGGCAAGGAACGACGGAATGAGGCATTGGCAGCCGACGTGCGAATGGCGAGTGTCCCACTCCTCATCTTCTTTCTCGATTGGCTCGAGTCGGTCGAAGGCAGGACCGTGTGGTGCGGTCTTGAAGAGCATCTTCGATCGGTTCTGAACGGAGAAGGCAACTATACGCGGGGCTTTCTTGAGTTAATGATGGAGTTTTACTTTGACCCAACAGGCCTGTGTGGCGTACAACAGAGCATCGTCATGAACGATCCGTCCAAGAAAGACTCGGTGTTGTTCCCGCTCTCGCCCGTGCACAGCTCAAAGCCACACAACTCGTCTATCCACGACAGTGGAATTGCCGTGATGTCAGACGACGGCTTTCGATCCGATGGAGGCGACGGTGTCTCGGGTAGTGGAGGCGGAAACGGACTCAGTGCGTGGATTAAGTTGGCGACCAGTTTCAGTGGGCGGAAGCTGTCGTTGTCGTGGGAGAAGAGGGCCCAGATTGCGAGGATGGCAGCGTTCCGCAGTCTCAGTCAAGCGAGCAATGGTGTACCTCATCCATCACCTGTTGGGAGCGACCGATCTCCACCAAGTCACTCTGATGGGGGCCGCAACGATCTCACGGTGGATGTCATGAGTGTGTACGACAAGGGTGTCAACGCGATCCTCAGCCTGCCGCTCAAGAGCATTCTTCCGTTTCTGCCGGCGCTTTTGGTGAACACGTCGGTTTCTATGCGCGATCGCGTGCTCATGGAAATCAGTGTCAAGCTCAAGACCGACGACGTCCATCAAGATCATCAGATTCTGATGATGAAACGCGACTGGATCGAAGCGCTTTTGGAGTTGTGCGTCGTGTGCAACAATGGAAGTAATGAGCTTCAGTTAGCGGACCAGACGCGGTCGAGTTTGGACACGACCGCGGACCCGCACACGGATAAACGCGCGACAAATCGAGGGTTGGCGTACAGTTTTGATGCGCACAAGACGGGCGAGGACTTGGTGGTGGATGCGATTGTGTCAATTTTGTGTAGTGCGATGCAACACCCGCGCGGGTGGCGAGCATTTATTGATCTCATTGCAGCGCTCAAGGTTAAGCAACGCAAATACTTGCCGCACTCGACAAGTGACAGTGACGCCAAAGGTGTGTCCTCGTCGATCCCACCGGTGCTTCCAGACCTGAACGACGCCGCCAAGGATCTATTGCTGCTGGCCCATCCGCTCGATTGGCTCGGTCGCATCACGGGAATCGTGCTTCAGAAAATGGCGCGAAGTCGTACAATTCTATCCAAAATTTTAACGGAAAATGTCCACAAGGTGCTGGTGCTCGTTCAAGAAGCTTTATTGTCCACGCCACATCAGCACTGCCCGGTCTCATCATCAGAAGCCGGCGAACAAGAGATCCCACAACGAGCAAGCGGTCGTTTCGTGTGGTCCGAGGCGCAAGTTTTCCTCTTGAATGCTGTGCTTGATATGTGCGTTCGCTTGGTAGCAAGTACGCACAAAGCGTACCGCAGTGGCTTGGTGCCGGGTCTTCAGATTCTGCAATCTTCGCTCACCTACGTTCCAGCGGACGGGGCAGCCTTGGTCGAACGCATCACGCAGACCATGGAGCTCGCCTTCCAGCAAGAATTGAATACCGCGTCGGCCGTGCGCGTCTACGACCATTTGAGTCCTCGAGAAGTGTTCCTCAGCGCACTGGTTTGTTTGCGGCGTGCGCTCCTTGTCCAACAAGGAAATGGGGTGAATGCTGGAGACTCTCAGCTGTGTGACGCCCTCCAGTTGCTCGTGCTGAAGCTGTGCACCAGTGAGATTTTTCTCGAGGACCTTCACAAGAGCGGCCTCACTGTCCACGACTTAAGCGAGATGAGCGAAGTGCGCGCGGTCGCCGCCGTGTTGGATGCTCTGGGTGCAGTCATGAACGAAGCTGAGATGCACGAGCGCGAAGAAGACGACTTGGTGCCCCTGTTTCCCACGGCGAAAGAACTGCATCGATGGGATGCCGTCCCGGAAGAAAACGTCGGTCGGAACAGTTATGATGACCGCGAGCTTGATCCCGATCCATTTGCGATTGCGTTTGCGGGCACCTCAGACTCACAATCGAACCTTGTCGGGGCGGCATTTGACGACGATTTGGAGCGCTCCGTGTGGGCGGCGTTGGAAGTCGAGGAGAACCGCATGCTCGAGTCGTTAAAAGAAGTCTCTCAGCGAGAAATCAAGCGTCAGGATCGCGTTCGTGATGTGATTATCGCGCATCGAGACACGTGGACGTCGCGTCTCTGGGATGTGCACGAGTTTAAATTCCGATCGCAACACGCGCGATCTCTTCTTTCGCAGTCAGTATCGTCGTCAATACTAACGGAGTTCTCTCGTCGCGTTGGTCTCTACGAAGCACCAATACCCGGTCGTCTTCGCAAGCCGTTTGATCCCGACTTTCCCATGACGGATAGTTCTTTTCGATCTGCTGAGGAAGATGGTGATTGTCTCCCTGAGGCCGATGCGCGACGGCGGGCCTTCTCGCTGTCTCTGGAAATGCACAGTTTGTCTGACAAGAAGTTGATCACTACGACAGACTTATCGGATGCAGCAGGACAAGCAGCAGAGCCATCGTCCCAAGAGGAAGCCCATCGACTTTTAGAGCGAGTGGGACGAGTCGTCGCAGCCCAAGGTGGCGGGGAGATTCAAGACATTACGACAGAAGTGTTGATTCATCTCGACGGTGCTGCCCAGAATGTGGAGCGGGAGGGAGATGGAGATACAGACAGAAATGATGTGGCCAATCAAGCGTTAGAAGATCCGGGCAGTCCTGCCAAAAGTGAAATAGATGAACCGCATGCGGGCACGGAAGACGACACCGACAAGATGAATCAAGAAGAAGAGACCCACGAATCACCGGCTTTGGTGCGCACGGAAGAAAGAAAACTACCCACGTCGCGGACGCCTTCTCTGCCGGCTGGTCTGTGGCACGTGGACACGGAGCGGCATAAAGAAAGTGGGCTCGATCCAAGCGAGGGCATGGCCCTTGCGCCAGGCGAAGAAATTCTCGCCCAGGCAAAGTGCCGACGCGTGCTGCCAGAGGGTATGGTGAATGGCCATTTGTACTTCTGTGGCAAAGTGCTGGTGTTTGTCCCATTGACAAGCGCTGAACTGGACGCATCAGGATCGGCGTCCACTAACGACGAAGTCGCCCCTGGCCTTCGGCGCTGTTGGCGGTGGAAGTACAAGCACATTGGAGCTGTCTTTTTGCGCCGCTTTCGCCTGCGCGACTCGGCGTTGGAGCTCTTTTTCCAGAATGGCAGCACCCACTTTATTGACTTTCCGCACATTGTCAAGCAGCAGCGCAACGAAATCGTTCGGTTGCTCTACTCGTTCTTGCCGCGCGGTGTGCTAAAGCAGTGGCCGGGCCGAGCCGCCGTGTCCAGTATGGCGACGATGACAAAGGCGTGGCAGAACCGACAGATCTCCAACTACGAGTACCTCATGGCGCTCAATACATACGCCGGGCGTAGCTTTAATGACCTCACGCAGTACCCCGTGTTCCCGTGGGTCGTCCGAGACTATGAAAGTGACGTGCTAGATCTCAGCGACCCGCAGACGTTTCGTGACTTGTCCAAACCCATGGGGGCCCTGAATCCCGAGCGACTCCAAGAATTTTGGGAGCGATACAACATGTTCGACGATCCTGTGATCCCCAAGTTTCTCTATGGCTCGCACTACTCGACGTGCGCCGGTGTCGTGCTCTTTTTTCTCGTGCGCATGCAGCCGTTCGCACAGCTCCACAAGAAAATGCAAGGCGGCACATTCGATTTGCCCGACAGACTGTTTTATTCCATCCAGGAAACGTGGAGCATGTGCAACTCGCAAATGTCGGAAGTGAAGGAACTCACGCCCGAGTTTTACAGCGACCCAAGCTTTCTCAGAAACGCCAACCGCTTTGCGTTTGGCAAGCGCCACGACCACCGCGACGTTCACGACGTCAAGCTTCCGACGTGGGCCAATGGCTCGCCGGAGGAATTTATCCGCCTCCACCGCGCGGCACTCGAAAGCGAGTACGTCTCGCAGCACCTCCACGAGTGGGTCGATCTCATTTTTGGGTTCAAGCAGCGCGGCAAGGCGGCGTTGAAAGCCAACAATGTGTTTTACTACCTCACGTACTATGGCGTCGTCGACTTGGACCGCATTGAAGACCCGTTTCTCCGCGAGTCGATGGAACTCCAGATTGCGCACTTTGGTCAGTGCCCCGTACAGTTATTTAGCTACCCGCATCCGAAACGGAATCAGACAACGCGTCGTGTGCCTGGGCTCGGCCCCGTAGCCGGGCCAAGTCTCTCTATCCCTGCCGCGAGCGCCGTAGGATCATCGCCACCAGCGTCCGCCACGCTCGCCTCGCCAGGCCCACGGTCTCCCGTCGCTCCGTCCCCGATGACGTCCAGTGGTCCCAGTCTCGCCAAACCGCTTTCGTCAATGTTTCAGGATAGCTCCCCAAGTGCCCAAGAGCACCGCCGCAATTGGAGCCCGACCGTTGTCGTCAAGCCACTCGCTGCCAGTGCTGTGCGGTGGATCAAGATCTACCCCGATCGGTTTCTCACCGTGAATGAACTGGGCGTGGTTGAGCTCTACTATTGGAAGCTCTCGCCAAAACCAGTCCCACTTGCTGTGGACGAACAGACAGGAGCGAGCGCGACCAGTAGCTTGCTGGCACCTGCTGCAACGGACGAAGAAGTGCTGTTGGGCGGACCAGGCACACCAGTCCCGCTTCCAGATTTTAACGATGAGGGGCAGAGGGACGAGCCGATCATTCCAGTGACAGTTCGAACGACCAGTGACGACGATGCCGCGTCGCCTCCGTCGGAAATCTCGATTGAATATGCCGAGGCCGAGGTGCTTCAAGCACCTTCGGGTCCGACGTGTCCGTGGCTCATTGAGATTGCTCGTGATGACTCGCCGTTCGACGTTGTTCCACGGATCCCGGTCTTTGAAGACACCAGCGCTGGATCTGATCACGCATTCTTTCCCATCGCGGCCTCCTTAAATGGACGCGTGCTTTTATCTGGTGGCGCGCCGAACGGCTCGATCCAGTTACGGCTCCTCGATCTCGACAATGGTCACGTGATTGCAAAAGCCAGTGTCACTGGCCACGATGCAGCAGTCACGTGTGTTAGTGTCGACCGCTTCTCGTACCACAATCTTCCTATTGGAAGCCACCACTCGGACGGCGATGAGATCGTGGTATCCGGCTCCAAGGACATGACGCTCGCCGTGTGGCGCCTCTCGCGCACGAAACCCGATCTGCTGTTCCGTCCGCCGCGGGTCTCGTCCTGCCCTATCATGGTCTTGCGCGGCCACAAGCTGCCACTCGTAGATTGTGCCGTCAATACGTACCTCAATGTCGTCGCGTCCTGCTCCACGGCGGACGCACTCGTGCACTTTCTCCACGACGATGGCGCCGTGGCTTTTGGTTGGAGTGCACACGAGGTCCACGAGGGCAGTGTCTTTGTCAGCATTGCGGCCTCGTCCAAGGGATTTGTCGTGGCGTTAGTGCGGTGGAAGGACATTGCGACCACGTCGGTGTCGTCCGCCTGTGTTGTGGTCAATCTGGCTGGTGTGGTTGTCCTCAAGCAGATCTTCCAGAACGAAAACGTCTCAAGGTTGCAGCTCTCGAGCGAAGGCGACCTCGTGATACTCACGATGGGTGATCGGGGCATCCTTCGACTCTGTCGTCTCGAGGAGTACGTACTGTCTATGCTATTCGATTGTGGATCACTGGAACTGACGTGTGTTGATATTATCGTGCAGCTTTGCCGTCGTGCAAGAGTACGAAACAACGACGCATGTCGACGCGGCAATCTGTGTTGGCTCGTTCGGCCCCGACGAAGCCACGTTCCTTGCGATCACAGGCCACGCAGACGGCTCCATGGTGATCCATTTACTCCCAGATGCTGACGGCTCGGTCTCTTTGCTGGCCAACCTACGACGGCTTCTGGGCGTCAGCTCCAAGCTCAAAATGGTCAAAGGCACGGTCCAGCACGCCCAAAACTTGGCGTGGACAACTCTCGGGAATGCAAAAGCCGTGACCAGCACCGCGCGCGATATTGCCGGCGAAGCGATCGGCGAAGCAAAATCGATTGTCAAGGGGTTTATCTCGTATCTCCGCCAAAGCTCCGGCACGGGCACGTAATTGCACATCTACTAGTAGCACTACATTTCCGAACGAGACGCTGTCGTCGTCCCACTGCTCTCGCGACGACCGCGTGCCTTGAGTTTTCCTGCGAATCCAACAGATAGCAAGTGTCAGGACCGGGTTTTCTTCATGAGGAGAACCCTAAAGAGAGACGTACCGAGCAGCGCACGCGCCGCACGAGGCAGCGCTGGCGAAAAACCCGAGACAAATTGCTTGTCGGCCGGCGGCGGCACGTGGTACTCGAACGATTGCGACACAAACACGAATGCGACCAAGTTGAGCAGTACGAGCAATGCCATGACGTAGAAAATGAACTCGAGCTTGCCCTCGTTCAAGTCGCTCGTGACCCAGAACGAAAAGATGCTGTTGAGTGCGCCGGCGACAATAAACCCAAGCGTCGTGGTGAGCAGATTCAGCGCCTGGCAGACGCTGCGCATGGACTCAGGCACTTCGGAGTAAAAAAGATCGTAGGCTGGGCGGGAAGGGAACCACATCAAGACACGTCAACAACCATACAGTAGCAAGAAAAGAGAGAAGAGCGGCAAGGCCACGTACACGAGATGCTCGTGAGGATCTCGCTAATGCCAATGAGCATATACTGCGGCGTCTGCCACCAGACGCTCATGTCGGCCATCGGCAGTGCTTCGTCGTCGGTCGCGCAGTTGGACACAACACCCGAAATCGCGACGCTCGCTTTGCGCTGTTGCTCCATGTAGCCGGCGACGACCATCGACAAGAACGAAAAGAAAAGCCCAGCGCCAATCTTGCGCAGCAGCGTTGGCTGGATGCCAATGGCGGTCATACACGGATAAAAGATGCGGTCAAAGATCGGGATAAACACCAAGATCACGGCCGAGTCCAAGACGTTGAGCATAGCCGACGAAATGAGCCCTTTGCCGCCGCCCAGGCGCAAGTCCATTTGGCACCCTTGCAGCACAAAGTTGGAGCTCTGCTGGGCGTACACGGCCCAAAAAATAATGATGGTCGAGAGGTAGGGCATTAAGCGCATGACTTGGGCCACATCATTGACCTGCGCGTTCGTGAACGACCCGCCGCTCGCGCGTGTGGCCGCGCGCAGCCACTGCGTCGAGCTGCCCGAGAAAATAAGCACAACCGTGCCGTAGATTACCGACAAGCCGCCCGACAACGCGAGCACCATGTGCCACAACGGCTCGTCGACAAAGTACGAAATGGTCGTGAGCACAATGCCCGGGACGAACGCAAGGCCGCCGCTGAGCACGAGCTTGCCGCGCGCCGAGAGCCGCCCGGCCTCGCCCAGTACGTGAAAGAACCGGCTCAAGGCACTGCCTTTGGGCGGCACGCGGCGGTAGCGCGCTTTGCCGCCGTAAAACACGATAAACGCCACTACAAACACGGCCGATGGAATCGAAAACGACGCGAAAAACCCATAGTCCGACGAGATCCCGAGTGGCGGCACGCCGTTCACGGCAATGTTGGTGAGCACGGCGTAGCTAAAGGTCGCGCCAATGTTGATGGCCCAGTAAAACCAGTTGAAAAACGAGTCTTTCTCGGCGCGCTGGGCAGGAATGTCCATGTCAAATTGGTCGGCGCCCAAGACGACGACGTTGGGCTTGATGCCGCCGGCGCCAAACGCGACGCCGCCGAAGAGACCGAGCATAAACAGCGGCATGGACGCAATGCGCGGCAGCGACGCGACGACGCAGAGCGCGAGGCCCGCGAGGTAAAGCAGACAAAACGATACAATGGTCGCGAACCGACCGAGGTGTTTGTCGGCGACGTAGGCGCCCAGCAGCGGCGTGAGGTACGAGAGCGACGTGAACGCCGTGTTGAGCTCAGTCGCCAAGACGCTGTTGAGCCCCAGGTTCTTGCGGAAAAAGATCGGGAGCGAGCCCGTGAGCCCATAGTACGCGAGCCGCTCGCAGAATTCCGTCACGAGAATGAACGAGCAGACACTGAGGATGATGGATTTGGGGCGGGGAGACGACAGAGACGGAGGAACATCGTTGAGCGGCAGCAGCGCGTCGTTCTCGTCCTTGCGCGAGGCATTGGATGGTCGCGCCATGTGGGTCAACGGAGAAGGAGAATGACGAGCAGAGGAGAGGAGAGGAGAGGTGAGGAGAGGAGAGAAGGAGAGCAAGAACAAATTCCGGCAGTTCGGTTCTCGCCACGCATGGAAGAGGAGACCAAGAACAGAATTCGGATTTGTAGGTTTGTTGAGGTGGTCAACCTTGGTAACAAAAGTGAATACCGGTATTTTTCAAACAAATGGTCAAACCGGTTCGATTACCGGTAATTTGGTGGGTTTCCTTGCTTTTTCGCGCTTTCTTTCTAGTCAACCAAATTGGCGCAAGAAACTCAACGGCGAAATAGTTGACTGACCATGGCCAGTGTCGCCAAGTCACGTAAGACGCGCGCCGGCGATAGTCCTGCCGATGCGACTAGCACCACGAGTGCGCTCAATGGTGCACGACATGGTGGCGGTGCGCGCGTGTCCGCGGGCTCGCAGGACGCAACGAGCGACGCCGACGAAGACGACGAAGACGACGAGGTTACGACGACCAACGCTAGCGGCAAGCGCAAGCGCACGGCCACGAAACCCACCACTAGAATTGGAGATGAGACAGAGGAAGACGAAGATCTGCAGCAGACGACCCAACCGCACGATGCGAGTGCGAGTGCGAAGCGCGACAAGAGCCGGACCGAAATGGGCGTGATTGAAGAGATCTACTGCGAAAACTTCATGTGCCACCGCAAAATGCGCGTGCAATTGGTGCGTCTTAGTGTATTGAGTGGTGAAAGACGGTGTAATAATGTTGGTGTGGCGTTTAGTCGCCCCATATCAACTTCATCACGGGCGAGAACGGCAGTGGCAAAAGCGCCATCATTGCAGCAATTCAGGTACGGACCCTACCCTTTCAGTACATTGGATGCGGAGGCGCACATGACAAACTAACCAATGTCTTGGTGGCATAGATTTGTTTAGGCGCCAGTGCGCGCAGTACGCACCGCGGCAAGAGCATCAAAAACCTCATTCGCCACGGCCACGACGGCAATGCCCTTGTACGCATCACGCTACGGAACGACGGTCCGTGTGTGTCTTATGACATGGGACCAGGAGCGATGAGGCTCACTACTCTGTCTGTTCCTATAGCCGCCAAGGAAGGCGATGCGTTCCGTCCCAAAGACTATGGCAAGAAAATCATCGTCGAGCGGCTCATTCGACGCGACGGTTCGGCCGAGTACCGTCTCAAGAACGACCACGGCGTCTTGGTCTCCAAGCTCAAGAACGACCTAGAAGCCATGCTCGACCACCTCAACATCCAGGTAGTTCAGTTGTAGGACGACCCTTCTGCCTACACTTCTTCCCAGCTCCCCTCACACTCGTTTCTATGGTATGTAGACGGAGAATCCCTGTGCCATTCTCGACCAAGAGAACGCCAAGCTCTTTCTCAAAGGCAATCCCACTGACAAGTACAAGTTCTTTTTGCAGTCGACCGACCTCTACAAAATGCGCAACACGTACGGCAAGATCGACGAAGAGACGCGCCACTTGAGCGATGCAGTCTTGCGCCGTGAAAAAGTCAAGGTCGCGGCGCTCCACGACGCCATGACCGAGGCCGTGACGCGGTGGGAAGAAGCGCAGAGCATTGGACAGCTCGAAGCCGAGTTTACTCACGTCAAGAAGGAACTCGCGTGGTCGTTTGTGCACGAGAAAGAACTTGAAGCCGAGAAAATCGCCAAGAAAATGCGCATTAAACAGCGTGACGAAGACGAAATTCGCGCGAAATACGACGACGTTGTGGGTATGGTGCAGGCGTTGGCGCACAAACAACAAGAGAAAAATGACGCGCTCGAAGCCGCGACGACGCGCGCCAAAGCCGTGCAGCGACGCAAAGAAGACGCCAAGAATGCGATCCGCGAAGCACGGCGACCGCTCCACGCCCACCGCGCTGAGCAAAAGCAAATCCACCAGCAGCGCGAGCGGTCGACGGTCCGTATCCACCGCCTCCAAAAAGACATTGAGAAGAAACGCCGCGACCACGACGACATGATCCGCAACCGCATGCAGCGCAACGATGCCATGCGCGACCGCATTGAACGCAAGCGCCGCGAGCTCGCGCAGACCGAAGACGAGCTGGCGCAGGTCAAGGACGCGCTGCACGACCGACCGCATGTGACGGACGATATCGACCGGCGCGAGCAAGAGTACGAGACCTGCGTCCGCCAATTGCGCGACGCCGAGAACGACATGGCGCGGGTGCAGAGCCGCATTGCGGGCTTGCGGTCTCAGAAACGCGATTCGCTTATGGTATACGGCAACAAAATCCCACAATTACAGCAGTTGATCCACGACAACCTCCACCGCTTTGCGGCGCCGCCGATTGGGCCGCTGGGCATGTTTGTGAAACTGCCCGAGCGCTTTATGCACCTCGCAGTCGCGATCGAAGTCGCATTGAAAGGCTCGTTGCAGAGCTACTTGGTGGTCAACGGTCGCGACAAAGCACTGCTCGACGACCTCAAGCGCCGCATCAAGTGCCCACCGAACCAAGCAACAATCATCATTGCCAAACGCAGTGGCCGGCGGTACCACAACCTGCGCGTGCCCGACGGCGCACTAGCGAACCACGCGATCTGTAACATTCTCGAAGTCAGCGACGACGAAGTGTTTAACGCGCTGGTCGATGTGTGCAGCACCGAAGGCAAATTGCTGTACGATGACCGCGCTACGGCCGAGCGCGAAGTCTTGCGGGGCGCGAGTGGGAATTTGCGCATGGTCTCGAACTGTATTTCCGAAGTCTATTTGCCGAGCGGCGATCGCTTCCAAGTGCGCAAAGGCAATTTGTCGTACATTGCCAACAAGGGCCCGAAGCGCAGTTCAATCATTTGCCAAGATGTTGAAGGCGAAGTGCGCGAGCTCGAGCACCGGTGCCAGTTTCTCCACGGCAATTGCGACGCAATGCGGCGCGACGAAGCGCGATTGCGACAAGAGCGCGACGAGGCCGCGCACGAGACAAGGCGGCAGAGCGATCGCTTGAACGAGCTCACGCGGCGGTTTAACCAGCGCCGCGTCGAGCTGCGGAATCTGGAAGACGACTTGGCCGACGACGTCCAGCAAAACACACTGGATACGACTGTCTTGGAAGACGAAGTCGTCGAGACGCAGCGTGAGATTGCCGCCATCGATGCACGCACCGTCGAGCTCGACGGGCTGCTGTCCAAGTTCAATCCGGATCTCGAAGGACTCCTTAAAGAGCTCGACGAGTACACGACGACCGAGCAAGAACTCGCCATTGAAATTGCCGAGCTGCAAGAAGACGTCGATGGCGTGTTCAAGCACTTGAGTGAAGTCAAAGTCCAAGAGCTCCGGTACGAACGCGAAGCCGCGGCTGCCGGCGAGTTTGTCGCGCAGTGGACCACGCAGTTGGCAACGATCCGCGCTGCGTGCGCCGAGCTCAGCGACAAGGCCAAGGCTGTGTGTGAGAGCGACGCACGCATTGCGGTTGCGCACTCGCACGACTTTTACGGCAAGCGCTTGACCGACATCAAGCGCAAAATCGACAAGGAACGCAGTCGGTTCCAAGGCATGGACCTCAACGACTTGCTGCTCGACAAGGAAGAAAAGACGCTCAAGTACCGCACCAAGCACACGACCTACGAAGCGTTTGCCGGCAACGTCGACAAGGTGCGGTCGATGCTCGACGAGCGCAAGCGCGTGTGGGCCCAGCTTCGCAAAGAGATTGCCAACCGCACGTCAGTCGAGTTCAACAAGTACATGAACATCAATAGCTTTGCCGGCAAGCTCCGGTTCCGCCACGACGACCAGCGACTCGAGATTGCTGTGCTCCACAACGACAAGGGCCTCTCTCGTAAGTCTCAAGTCACCGACATGAAAGAGCTCTCGGGTGGCGAGCGGTCGTACACACAAGTGTCGCTGTTGTTGGCACTGGGCGAGAGCATCGAGTGTCCGTTCCGCGTCATGGACGAGTTTGACGTGTTTATGGACTCGGTGAACCGCGACATGACCATTCAACTGTTAGTCGACGCCGCCAAGCGCGACTGCCACAAGCAGTTTATTTTTGTCACGCCCAACGACCTCAGGTAGGTGGATTGTATTAGTATTACTATCGGAGGAGTAGTGGGGAGAACTGACGGTGGATTTGTTTGTGTATGTCACAGTGCTCTGCGGCGCGATCCGATGGTCAAGATCCAGAAGATGGACCCGCCGCGCGACCGCTTGAACGCGGACCAAGAGGCAAACTGAGATCGTGGCTCGAAAATATTAGTATTTTAGCTAGTAGTAATACCGGTGGCGTCTGCACAACAAAATAGTATAGGGAGGGTGGTTGAGTGGTTTTGTAAGGCATGGTGTATGGAGGAGAATCCCTGCAGATGGATGCAACTTTATTTACCATGCACGGCGCTGTCGTTGCTCTCGCTAGTTGAAGCCCTGTGCGGACTGTGAAACACAGTATTGATACCGGTGAGGTAGTAAAACTATTACTCCCGTAACCGGTATACCAAGTTCTAGACACTGGCGACGAAGAGCTACTGTTTCGTGTACAGTACAGTTCGGCGCGCGTGCTGTTGACTTCGTTTATGCTGAGACACTATTTACCATCATGGAATGCAGGTCACTGGTGGCCATCATGGCATACAATAGTATTAATACTCACATCACCACGGCCTGCATTCCACGATGGCGACCCGCGCTTTTCCATAAACAACGTCCACACGCATCAATCTAACATTTCCCTGTAGATGCAAGCGTGTGCCTCGCCGACAGCACACAGCACACAGCCGACAGCCCACACCCCACAGCCTACCAGCAATACGATCGAGGCTGTTCTCATTCAGCAGTGTACACTCTGGGGACGGACTAAACGTGTCCCGAACAACCCTACAACGCCAGCTTGCACATTCGTACAGTGCTATAGTATTACATCATGTAGTCATTCAGATTGGATTCGTCCATTCCTCCTCTCCAGACTTGGCAACATAAGAGTCTCTGCGGTGGTCGCTGGACTCGTGCACAAAGATCGCGATGGATGGTTGGCGTTGTGCCATTTCGAACATTAGAGGGCTGTGAGTCTAGCACCAACTGGCCTGACGAAGCTTACCACCACCACGCAAAAGTTTCGAACTTGTACATGTACTACAATACCACTGTATTTTTCAGCGTGAGTCACAACCCCAGTCACAGACTGTGACTGATGCGGCGTTCCATTTTCCGGATGGTCAAATCGCTGAAAAACCCGCACCACAGATTGGTCCATGGTGACAGGACGAGCTAAACACCTTTAAATCAGTATTTATCTGTGTTGAACACCTAAATCTACTGATTTAAGTTACAAAACCGATGATGAGTTGGTGCTTCCATGGTGGACTGATCGGTCACTACTGTCTGCGAGACCAAGAGAAAGAGAGGAATACGAGGAACCGACGTCTTGTGATCCATCGCGTGCCGTCTGCGTATGATGACGCCAACGATTTCTTGATCCCTTGTTGCTCTCCTCTCCTCTCCTATCCGATCCGATCCGATCCTATCCTATCCAACGAACGGCTCATTCTCCGATCTGCCGCCTCGGCCTCGTCGACACAATGGCCCCACGCTCGCCCATGTCCGCGGCCGAGTACGTGGCGCTGCGGTCGCCCGCGGCCAAGCCCACCACGCCTACCACGCCCACCAAAAATGCGGCGGTTGCGGTGGACGACACGCTCCACTCCACGAGCGCCAAGCATCTCACGACCGACGGCTCGCTCGTGCCCATTTCCCAGCTCCTGCGGTACGCCGACCGCACCGACTATGTGCTCTTGGCAGTGGGCACTTTGAGTGCCTTGGCCATGGGCCTCTCGATGCCCATTGAAGGCATTTTCTTTGGTGAGTTTGTGTCGTCGTTCAACGCGCAGACCGCGGCCACCGACCGGTCCAAGTTTCTGGACGGCGTCAACACCGTGGCGTTCAAGTACACGATGCTCGGCGTCGTCGTGCTCGTGGTCGCTGCGCTGCAAGTGAGCTGCTGGTCGATCACGGCCTCGCGCCAGGCCAAGCGCATTCGCGCAGCGTATGTCGGCGCGATCCTCAAGCAAGAGATTGCGTGGTTTGACCAAAATGAACCGGGTCAGTTGTCGACGCGCGTGGCCGATCTCACAGTCACAATCCAAGACGGCATGGGCCGCAAGTTTGCCGACGTGATCCAGTTTAGTGCCATGATGGGTGGCGGCATGATTGTCGGCCTCATCAAAGGATGGGAACTCGCTCTCGTCTTGCTGGCGTTTACGCCGGTCATTGCGTTCTCCACCTACATCTCCATGAAAGTACTGTCAACGTCGGCACAAGAAGCCATTGAGTCGTATAGCGAAGCCGGGTCGGTCGCGCAAGAGTCGCTGGGGAATATCCGCACGGTGCACATGTTCAACTCGATTCGCCATTTCGTGACGAAATACGAAGCCGCGTTGACCGCGTCGGTCAAGTCCGGGATCAAGAAGGGCTTTTCGCTGGGGTGGGGCACCGGATTGGTGTTTTTTGTAGTGTTTTGCACGTATGCCTGTGGCATGTTTTACGGCGCGCTCAAAGTTGTCAACGACCGGCGCGACGGCTGTACGACCAACTGCTATGACGGCGGCCGCGTGCTCACGGTGTTTTTCAGTATGACCATGGGGGCGATCGCTTTGGGCCAAGCCGGACCCAGTGTCGAAGCCATCTTCAGCGCCCGCGCCGCGGCATTTGATGTGTTTGCCGTGATCGACCGCGTCCCGCAGATCGATCCCATGAGTGAGACCGGGCGGGTGCTCCCCCAGGTCGCTGGCAAGATTGAGATTGACAACGTCACGTTTGCGTACCCGTCGCGGCCAGACACCTTGGTGTGCAGCGACTATTCGCTGACAATCGAGCCAGGCGAGACCGTCGCGCTCGTAGGCCCGAGCGGCAGTGGCAAGAGTACCGTGGTCGCATTGCTTGAACGGTTCTACGATCCGCTGCGGGGCTTGGTCAAAATTGATGGTGTCGACGTCCGCGACCTCAACGTCAAGTGGCTGCGGCGCCAAATCGGCTTGGTCGGGCAAGAGCCCGCGCTGTTTGCGACTTCGATCATGGAGAATATTCGCCACGGCAGCCCAGGCGCGACCGACGACCAAGTGCGGGACGCCGCCAAGATGGCCAATGCGTTTAATTTTATTATGGAGTTTCCCCAGGGCTTTGCGACTGAAGTCGGCGAGCGCGGGGCGCAGTTGTCGGGCGGCCAGAAACAGCGCATTGCAATCGCCCGTGCGATCATCAAGAACCCGTCGATTCTACTATTGGACGAAGCCACGAGCGCACTGGACACCGAGAGCGAACGCGTCGTCCAAGCGTCGCTGGATCAGCTGCTGCAGGCGTCCAAGCGGACGACCATTGTCGTGGCCCATCGGCTCTCGACTATTCGCAATGCTGACAAAATTGCGGTCCACAGCGGCGGCGCGATTGTCGAAATCGGCTCCCACGACCAGTTGATGCAACGAGAGAATGGCCGGTATCGGCTCTTGGTTGAAGCCCAGCTCCACAAGAAAGACGACGCCATTGACGAGACCATTGAAGAGGTTTTCCACACGGACAAGGCCGCCTCGGCCGGTCGCGTCAAGTCGGCCGTGTCCGAATCGTCCATCGGTTTGCAGCACCGCAAGTCGGCGACCCGCCTCAGCCTCACGTCCCACAAGCTCCTCTCCAAACCTGACGACACAGACTCGAGCGTCAGCGGCCGCGGCAGCGAAGTCGACCCGGTCGTGCTTAAGGGCGGCATGCGGCGCATTTGGAAAATGAGTCTGGAAGACTGGAAGTTTCTGCTGCTGGGTAGCTGCGGTGCGGTCGTGAACGCCGCGATGTTTCCGGTGTGGGGCATTTTGCTGACCAAGGTCACGGTGCTCTTTTTCAAGACCAATCTGTCGCGAGCCGACGTGCTGCAAGAAGCGCGGTACTGGTCCGCGGGCTTTGTCGCCATTGGTGTCGTATTTGGGCTCTCGGTTGCTGTGCAGCAGTACGGCTTTGCGGTCGCGGCCCAGCGGCTCGTTGCGCGCGTCCGACTGCGTACGTACACAGCCATGCTCCAGCAAGAAGTCGGCTGGTTTGATCTGGACGAGAATGCCTCGGGTGCCTTGGTCGCGCGGCTCGCGACCGACACCGGGACGCTCCAGGCCGTGACCGCCGATACATTGAACCGCGGGTTGGTCAACGTCACAACCATTGTCTTGTCGGTCGCGATTTCCATGGCCTATAGCTGGCAAGTCACGCTCGTGGTCTTGGCGTGCTCACCGATTATCACCGCGGCATCGATCATGCAAGAGGCGATGGTCTCGGGCACCATGAACACCAAGGAAAATAACGACGCCGACAACGCCGCCGGCGCGTTGCTGTCGGAAGCGATCGGCTCGATTCGCACGGTCGCGTCGTTTGGCATGGAGACGCCGGTCGAGGATGCGTACTTTGGGTTCCTCGTGGTCTCGGACGCCTCGGACCGCAAGGTCGGCGTCGTGAGCGGCGTCGCGTTTGGCGTCGCGCAAGGCACAATGTGGCTCACAATGGCGTTCCAGCTCTGGCTCGGCGGCAAGTGGGTCGTGAACCGTACGATCACGTTCGAGGACTTGTTTATGGTCCAGAACGTGATCATGCTGTGCCTCTTTGCGGTCGGCATGGCCATGCAAAACCTCACCGACAATGCCAAAGCCAAAAAGTCGGTCCACCAGATCCTCACGGTCTTAGACCGCACGCCAGCGATCGACTCGACCTCGACGGCCGGCGACACTCTTGCGACTGTCCATGGCGACCTCGTGTTTCGCGACGTCGCGTTTACGTACCCCTCGCGGCCCGACGCGCAAGTGTACAAGCAGTATAGCCTCACGGTCGGCGCCGGCCAGACCGTCGCGCTCGTCGGCGCAAGCGGCAGCGGCAAGAGCACGGCGATTGCTCTGCTCGAGCGGTTCTACGACCCGTCCAACGGCAAAATCACGCTCGACGGGCATGACCTGCGGTCGCTCCAATTGCCGTGGCTCCGAGAACGTATTTCGCTCGTGAGCCAAGAGCCAGTGCTCTTTGCCGGCTCGATCGCCGACAACATTGCTATGGGCAAGCCCGGCGCGACCCGCGACGACGTGATCGCGGCCGCCAAGAGCGCCAACGCATTCGATTTCATCTCGCAGTTTCCCGAAGGACTCGACACGCGCGTGGGCGACCGCGGTGCCCAGGTCTCGGGCGGTCAGAAGCAACGTATTGCGATCGCCCGCGCCATTCTCCGCGATCCTGAAGTGCTACTGCTGGACGAAGCCACGAGTGCGCTCGACAATGAGAGCGAACGCATTGTCCAGGCATCGCTCGATAAGTTGCTCGTGCAGAAGAAGCGCACGACGATCATTGTGGCCCACCGCTTGTCGACGATCCGCCACGCCGATGTGATTGCTGTAACCCGCGACGGCGAGATTGTCGAGGTCGGGACCCACGACGAACTCGTGGCAGTGCCGAACGGCGTGTACAAAGCACTTGTGGGCCACCAGGCCGGGATCATGTAGCCTTGCTACAGAATAACTCAATTTACTCTATTACGCACACGATCATGTTCATACACTTTGATCTTCTCTCTTCCTGAGCGTCCAATCACGTTCTCGAACTCTGTGGACCCTATTCGGATCTCCTCAGTTTGCAGTCGCAGTGAGGGGATGGCGACCGCACTGGTGGCAGCTATTCACGGTCATCTACCAGTCAACATCATGCGGAAGAAGCGAAGAAGTTTACACCAAAACCACTACTCGGATTCTCACGCACTTCACTGTACTACTGCTGTACTACTACTACATGTATCCTAAACACCACGCCCACACTAATACAGTCCTAGTCCCATTGCCACTACGACAAGCAGCCCCGTCAGACTCGCCGGCACGAAGCGCATGTCTGCCATCGCGGCATCACTAGCGACGGCAGGCGTCGGTGGTTTGGTGGGCGTGGTAGTCGTCACCACCGGCGGACTCGGCGCATCACTCGGCGGCTTCGATGATGTCGCCGCCTCGTCCTCCGTCTCCCCACGCATGCTGCTTGTAGCAGCCGCCGTTGCGGACGGGGTAACCTTTGCCTGCAGCACGACGTTTTTATCAAACGGCTCGTGCCGCGCCCGCAGACACCGCACGAGATGATACTTGACGGCCTCGCCAAACAGCAAATCGCTATTTGATGGACGACATGCGGGCGCGTTCTGGACGCCTTCTTGGATCTTGTCGAGGCACTCGCCTGTGCACTTGTGGTTGTCGTGGGCTTCGACCGAGCAGGCGTCAAAGAGGTACGTGGGTCCGTACCGCGCCTCCCAGTCGGTCTCTTCGGCGGCACTGCAAGTCGGTGCGTCGGGCGTTGCAAGCGTTGGTGCGTACACCGCCGAGGCGTTGAAGGCTGCGCGTGCGGCTTCACAATCGGCGACGACTACTTGGGCGGTTTGGAGAAGAGTAGTCTTAGTAGTGGCATCAGCGGAGGCCACGCACGCCGGCGCTTTCTCGACGACTGACGTAAACGACGCGAGGCAGTCGTCGGCGCACGTGCCAAAGTCACGTAGTACCACCACGCAGCGCGGTGCGAGCGTGGTGTTCGCAGTCGTAAAGTCTGCAACTTCGCTTGGCGAGCAGACAGTAGCGGCCGTGGCGGCGGTGGAGAGCGACGCGACCGCCACGAGCGACAAGAGCAGAGCGTACTGCATGGGATCGATAGCGTCACGAGAGAGGTGGGAGACGGGAATTAGGGAATGGCGGTGCCGAGGGAGCGGCAGCTCACTGGTGGCGTGGCGTGGCGTGCCAGCACATCCTATAAGATGTGGGATGTTGCAGCCAGCAAGGTGCCCCTGTATAAATGAATATACGGAAGAGAGTGGTTGCTGGGCACACAATGAAATTGGGCGTTTTGAACTGTAAGAATAGATACCCGTTTAAGCAGTTTGTGGCTGGCGGTTCTTTCTGTGGTCGGCAGTGCTGATCGGCAGTGTAGAGGTCTGACGCCGCCAACTTCAATGCCGCTGTCCGGCCCGAACTTCATTCGACCTGAGATCTGGCCCTAAGGTTCAGTACCGAATCTGAAGGTACTGTACATGCTCATATCTGGTACTTTTGAGAAGCAGAGAATCCACAGAGTCTATGTGTCGGCAAATGAAGAACGCTATCCGCAGTGAAAATGGTGTCGACTTTATTGATGGACGGTCTGTGACTGACGACAGATTGACCAGCCACACTCACCTAATACATTACATCAGCAGAGTCACCGCAATTACCAATGATGCAAAGACGGGCCGTTTGTGCTTTGGATACGGTTGGCCCATAAAACGTGGATGTGTCCATTTTATGCTTCATCAATCACACTACATCAGTACATGTGGGACAGAATCAACATAATTCACTAGAATAATCACTTTTCAAACACCGTGGCTGTCTGTCAGGGTGACCCACGCTATGGCTGCGTGGGACACTGGCACCCAGCGGCCACTGGGTTCACTGGCACTGGAGACGCTTGATCGATAGACTTGGATCCCGCCACAATATTATGCCTCCAGTATAATATTTTTTCCTTCGGAACCACGAACGATCCAACATGCGCGCCGCTGTTCGCTCTATCGCCACCGCCGTTGCGGTCACGCTGCTGCTGTCGCTGTCGCCCGTGGTGCTAGTCGACGCCCGCGACAATCCCGTGTGTACAGCCGAGCAAGAAGCCATCTATCGAACCTCTGGTACCAGTACCATATCGCCAAACTGCGAAGAAGTCAGCTTGAAGGTGTGCACAAACGAGTGTCTCCTCTTCCGCCAGCAAGACGTCCAGCACGCGCCGAATTGCAGTGCTACATTTGCCAGTCGCCGCAAACGCACGTACCGTGACACAGCCGTGGCATTGCTCATGGCGTGCGAAGAGTTGCGCGTCAACGCGACCGACCGGTACATTCCGCAAATTGTGGCCGGCGCTCCACCGTGCTCGTTGGCGGTGTCCAAGAACTTCACCCGGGACATAAGCTTCAACAAGTGCGCCTTCGCTGTGACGGAGACATGTTCGGACGAGTGTCTCCGTACGATCGGAGAAAAGATCGCGAATGCACCAGTGTGTACGGCCGGCACCAAGTATACGCTTGGCGAGACGAAGAAGTACGTATTGGTGGACTGTTTGAACACGCGCAAAGAAGACCGCACGAGCAACAACGTGCTCAACACGGTGGCTACCATTAGCGACAAGGACGCCGCTGGAAGTGCGGCGCAAACGCTAACGCTATCGACAGCACTCGTTACCAGCAGTTTCTTAGTGCTCATATCATCGTTAGTTATATAAGTCCAAGTTTGATTCACTCGGAGACGCCACCGTTTGATACAGTCGCTGATAATCGACTTGGAAATGAGCTGTTTCATTTATGTATGAGATTGATCGAGAACAACATCGATATCGCGGTTGTATCTGGACGATATGAGGATTACAATCCAGTTGGTCGCCACATGGTAAGAATGAGAGATTTGGGCACAAAAGGTGAGCCCATCAAGAAAGTCAAAACTGGACCCACAACGCTCCAATATGCCCGGTGACAAGGAGCCTTCGCATAACATTTGGCACAAGATATCTCGGGTAGCATCCACACAATTATGACGTTGATTGCATAAGTGGAACATTGACCAATTTCAGACGCAGGCACTCATCAACTTGTGACGCACGGATCCATCTATGTACTTACGTAAACCCTACGAGTTCTCATGGCGCCTACTAATGCACGCGAGACCACCCCACGGGACTCTCCCACAAGGACCCTGTGCGGGAAGTCCCTCTAGGCAAACTGCCGAACATCTGCAGTTGTCCTATGCTGGTATGGTCACGGAGCTGCAGATGGCTGCGCGCGCGTTTCCCAGCCAGCACATTCACGCGGACGGAATCACCCAGGGTGACCTAACGTTTGAGGCCAGAAAGACCAGTGCCAGTAATTTCCATTTCGGCGCGACCCATCGGTTCCGCTAATGCAGCGACATTGTCGTGACCGAGAAAACAACAACATGCTTGAACGAGTGTCTCCAGACCTTTGATAAAGAAAATCGATTTGCCGGCGTACGCGACGGCCGGAGCAGGTGGAAGCAGCCACGCTGCGACCCCCAACCAGCACTAGCACCAGTGCCATCCACGCAGAGCATCCTGTCCGTTGTAGCACTAAATATTGGTGACGATCGCACTAGGGGTGAATGAGATAATTGATGTGAATAATTAACTACTGTATACTATTTGTTATAGTTATAGAGGGCGATGTATAGTTACCGTATTGGTCTTGTTAAAATTGCGGTTCTCTCACAAACACAGCCCTCTATTAGATGTAATACTGGTGCTAGAGGCCTGAGGAAGGAGATTTGTTTGATGGACACATATTACGTTCGGAGGTTCCCGCCACTAAACCTTGCAGACCACAAATAAAAATGGCGCCGGAGGGACGAACAAACGTTAAAGGTACGCAACGAAAAACGAAACAGTTCGTGCGAGTACAGTATACTTACGAGCACCGTCTCGCGACGATCAACTACCTGGCTTCCACCGATGTCGGAATCGAACCAGCAACAGTCCCTGCTCTCCAAATAGCCGTCAGATCCAGCCACCTAAACGCTGAGTCGTTAACACCAAGACAAATGAGAGTTTACAGGATGCAATTTGTTCAAAGCACAGTCCACTAATAAGGTTCATTATCTGCAATTGCTCATGGCAAAAACGGGTAGACGCGACTATCTGGGACTACAGACCACGGTGTCGTGCATGGTAGGGTAGCACGAATTCTGTACTGGCCGTGGAGTCAAGGTAGAGGTCTCTATGATGCCCACACGCTGATCCAGGTGCTGCCTGATCAATGCTGTTTTCCAACGCCCGCCTCATCTGGTGGTTTCTATTGTATCTCAAGTATCACGATTATCACGATTTCCCCGATTTGAGTAGGTTCATTAAACCGTCCTTGGCGGAGGCTGGGTCTATTGCCGATGTCCATAGGCTCGTCACAGTTTGCCACTTTCAGCTCCATCCGTCCTGGCAGCGAAGGTAGCGAAGGCAGCGAAGGGGGTGCGATGTCGTCCGTCCACATCATCCGCCAACCTGACCAGCGTCGGACCGTAACTTGTTGACAGTAGTAAATCTACCCACTGGATATTGATTGGGATCGCTAATGGTGCTGGCATGAAGGATACTACGACATGAAGAGCTGAACCCACATCAATGTGGGGTGCGTTGAGATTGTCCACAAGTAACTGCGCGTGCTGGTCCTGTGTCGCGGCATTGTGCTGTACAATCAGCATGACAGTACTGAAATAGAATCATGGATAATCGCAAAGGATTCCAGTCCATTCCGTAGAGACAGCAGCTTGTACGAAAGCGTAAACCTGTAATCCCCTATATGGCGGCTCTTCCAATTATCCACATCGAGCCAACAGACCTTCCCAGTTACCTCTATAATTTGATTCTTCAGAGTGAGTTCATGACATCATCACCGAAAACGAGTGCTGGCTCTTACGCTCCGCCACCTGGAATTGCCGTTCATGTCGCTTTGACTTCCTGGTAGTCATCCGACCTGCCCTTGTTCCAAATGTCCCCATCCATTAGGCGCGCCACTCCACCATCTCCTCTCTCCTAACGATCGAGTATGCGCGTCTTCGTGTTGCTTCGTGCGACGCTTGCCCTCGCGCTGGCCGTCACGACTGCCTCGGCTACGTCTCGCGGTCTCCGCGCGGCCAGCGACACCAGCAACCTGGACTTTGCAGACCTCCACGGCGACGTAGCGTCGGGCCTCTCGTTCGCAACGCTCTCGGGTTCGCTCAGCGACGCGCCCGGCTCGATCCGCGAAGTCGCGGTCGCCAGCGGCTCACGGGGGCCGCAGGATGCGCTCGTGGGTTCCTTGGCGTACACGCGCCCCAGTCGCACGAGCTTTTACGACGTCATTGGCGATCTCTCGGCCAAATGGGCGGCGTTTGGCGACGGTGTGCCCGTGCCTAGCGGCGCGCAGCTAAGTGTCGCGACCTTGTGCGATGTCGACGACCTCAACACGTGCGTGCGTGCGTGCGCCACGACCTGCTTTGGCAACAATGCGTGCCAGTGGTTCACGCTCGCGCCAGCGACGCGCGACTGTTTTTTGTTTCGGAGTTTGAAGCCCGTAGCCGGCGAGGCGTTTGCCGCGGTCGCACCGGACGCTCAGCGCATTGCCGGCTACATCAAGGCTGGGCCACCGGCGCTTTTGAGTGCCAAGGTGGCGTGCACGCAGACCATTGTGTACAATGACAAGGACGCGTTCTGCGTGACCGCCGACTCGACCATTTACCTCGAAACGCCCACGAGTCCAAGTCCCACGCAGTGCGCGGCCAGTCCGCTCACGCTCGTGCGGGCGTTCGAGAACAACTACTTTAACAAAGGCACCGAGAACGCGCTGACCGAAGAACTCGCCAACGGCAAACTTATGAACGCCAAGGCCATGGCGCCGGTGTCGGCCGGTGGCGAGTTTACGGTCGACAAGTTCCTCACATACATTCATGGAAATGCATCCCTCGTTGTGACGACTACCGACTTGGCGGTCGACGCCCAGACATTAGTGCTCACCGACGCCGGGTCGACGACGGCGTGGACGTATATCTTTGACGCCCAGGGCCGCGTGACCTCGGTCGCCAGTTCCCTCAGCACGAAGAACTTGATGGTCGCCAAGGACCCGACGACCCACCAAATGACCGAGCGCAAAGAGTATAGCAAGCCCGGCCTCCAGACTCGCTTTAGCTACTCGATTCACGCACTGTCAGCCGTGAACGCCCAGCCCACGCCGCTCTCCTTCAACGGGGGCGAGATTGCGAGCTCGCTCTTTACCAGCCCCAACGGCTTTTGGAATTTAGTGCCGCAGAGCGACAAGTCGCGCACCGCCGGCTGCTGGAAGAACGCCAATGCATTGATTGCCAAGCTCCTCGAGTGGGGCTTTACGCTTGAGTTCAAAGCCGAACCAAAGTACTTCAAGGGAGTCGACACGGTCCAGACCGAAGCGACGGCGGCCGCGGCCGCCTCCAAGGAGCTATTGACGACCGCCGACGTTGAGCAGTACTATGCTTCGACGGCCTCGGGCGTGGGCGACCTCAACTTCCAGGCTGACTTTCCCTGCGCCTATTTGTACCGCCCCTACAACATGCAAGTCACGACCAAACTCACGGCGTGCAAAGCCGGTATGTACTGCGCGGGGGCGTGGGCGGCGATCCAGAAAACAACTGACAAGACGTTTTTCACGGTCGCAACGAATGGGCAAATCCAGACCTCGCGGGCGTTTGCCCACTGGGCGTTTGAGAACAAGGACGGCGGTAGTAAGGTGGCCACGCCGACGTTTACGTTCCTCAAGGCTTTGGCGACAGCGTCGGCCGGGCTCTGTTTCACCGAGACCGGCAAGTCACTGCAATCGCTGTCGCTGTCGTCGACGGTCTCGGACGTGCTCTTGGTGACCAAGGACGGCAAGTGTGTGGGGCTGGGGGCGACCGACGGCACACCGACGATCGTCGACTGCGACGCCACGGCGACGCGCGTGTCGTTTGACGGGGCAGCGGCCACACCAACGTGCCTCGCGGGCACGGGCGACGCTTGTCCGACGTTTGCATTTGCCACGACATTGGCAGAGACGATCTCCATCAAGCAACGCGACGATCTCGTGGCGGGGACGCTGTCGTTTGGTACGAAGGGCTGTCTTGTCGAGAGCGGACTCAAGCTGTCGTTCTCGACCGACAAGACCGAGTGCGCAGTGATCAAGGCGTCGTATGTCACGCTTGCCGCGACGGGCGGCGATCCCGTGGACCCAGATGAGGCGACAAACGCGCCGGCGGCCGTAGACACGGTCGTGGCGCCGCCGCGCAAGCGCGAGATCGACGATCCGGACCCAGAGACCAACCCGTAAAACAACGAGGTTTCTTGAGCACAGTCGAGTCTAAACACGTATCTGTGGTGGTGGCGTTTTGAAGCACGTTTATATTACTACCATGTTTTGGCCTACATCAGTTGGACGCATTGTTACTGGCCATGGACATGGACCGCAGTCGCGCTTGCTGCTTGCCTTGCACGTGGATGACCTTGCCCGCGGTCTGCGCGAGCTTTTGCATGGCGTTGAACTGCGTCTCGCTCATCTCGAGCGTCGCTTTGTTGATGCAGCACAACGCGCCAATGACCGTGTCGTGTTCATTCTTGATAGGGAACCCGCAGTAGTACCGGATGCCAAGGTCTTTCACGGGGGCACACTGGTGGAACCGTACGTCGGCTTCGGGGTGGGGCAGCAATAGCGGTCGGTCGTCCATGATCGTATGCGAGCAAAACGCATCAGCGCGTGGGAACGTCGCGGTCTGCAAGGCCTCGAGGTTCGACGCCACGACCTGCTGCTCGTCCGGCGTGACGATCGTGACCATGCTGGCGAAGGTATCCATCTCTTTGGCCGCGAGTTCACAAATGATATTGAGCTCGTCGGAATTGTTGATAAGCTCTTTGATGTGCAAGTGGTCCATGGCCCGCAGTCGCTCGGCTTCGTTCGCCGGCAATGGAAATGCCATTTGCTGGTCGGGCGAACTCGCGTCGACAGCGTACGCACGGCCGTTCGTCGTGGCAAGCTCGGCGTCGTAGAATGGCACTTGGGGGACTATGAGTGTCTCGAGCGCATTAACATAGTCGGCTTCGTGAAGCGGCTCGTGCTGGGTCGATGCCAGCAGCATCGCGACGCTGCGGTCCGTGCTGGTCAAAGACGCGGTCGGTGACAGTGGTGGGAGGCGGTGAGGGATCGTTATTTGGCTTTCCTGGTCGAGCACGCACTTGATGACGTTCAGGACTGAGACCTTGCGCGACGGCGACTCGGCGTGGCGCAGCTCGTGTTGCAAAAGTACTTTCAAGACGTTCGACGCCAGTGGCGCGTGCGGGGCGTTGGGGAACACGGTAGGCCCTAGTAGACTTGCGTCCGTGAGCTCGGAAAAGTCGGACCGGTCGACGCGGTCGAGGCAGTGATCGCAGACACGGACGTCTTCGAGCAGCATGCGCGTACTACCACGCACTTGGGTCTCGCGCTCGTGTTTGTGGGAGCACTCGGTGCACACGCCGTGGCCGCAAATGCGGCACTGCTTGACACCCAGTAGTACAATCGATTTGTTGCAGCACCCACAACGCTTGGCGGGTGACGAAAACAGAAGCGAGAGCACGCGGCGATCCACGAGCACTTGCACACCGAGTCGCCGACGCCTCACGAACCGCGTGAGCCGGTCGCAGCTCCGCGCCATGGTCACGAGCCGCTGCTTGATGCTCTTGTCGGACGGCACAGACAAACTCCGTGTGAGCGTGGGGATGGAAAACCCCGAGCGAACGGCCGGCGCAAATTCGCCGTAAAAGTACACGCGCGTTTCGCTCCACGGCCGCGCGCAGTTCGAGCCGCCGCCAGCTCGCAACGGCTCTTCCTGCTCTTCGGCTTGCACGCAGAACGCCGTCGTGAGGTCGTGGACATTTTTGTTGCGACTACTCGACGACCCAGTGCCGCCGCTGGTGCTGCGCGAGAACGCGGGGAACGTCGAAGTATTCTTAGCGAACGCCACGTCTTGTGGCGCCAGCGTCGTCGTGAGTTTCTCAAAGCACGCGCCGCCATCGCGACGGTACGTTGCTTCGAGGAACGACCACTTTTCGTACTGCTGCCGCCACCCGGCTTTGTTAAACATTGCAGATTTGACCGTGAGGTCCACGAGCTCTTGATTGACTTGGTTTTCGTGTTGGTCGAGCCGCCGCAGGTTCGCGCGGTGCACAAACGCGCCGTCCTTGAACTCTTCTCCGTAGAGAACTTCCATGTTGACGAGATACGTCTCGGCCGTCGGCGAGTGCAGCAAGCGCGAGACTTCGGGCACGCTGCACGGCAGCACACCGACTGCGAGCACCGCAAACTTGTGCGGTTCTTGCTTGGAGTAGATGGTAAAACTGCCGACGTCGTCAATGCGATTCCACTCCGTGCGATCGCTCGCAACGACGTCAGGACTGCGTGTGAGGATCTCAGCCCAGTTGATACGGGCCTCCGTGTCGGCAGCCAGGTCGGCGAGCTGGCGGTCGCTGGGGACGACCGACGGCTTTGCCGTGCTGCGGGTAGTTCGCGACGACGACGCTGTCCGTCCGGTCCGCGCCGCAGTCGACGGCATCGGGTGGTGGTCGCGATCCGTCGTTGGCTTGGCGTACGAAGATGGCGGTGGTGGGGAGACACAGTCGGACGACTGGGACGACGCCATCGAGGATGACTCGGGACGCGAGACACCGAGCGCCATGGGGGACAAATAGACTCGGGGTGGACACACGTACAGTGCGGTGGTATATGAAAAGTGGTGTCTCCGCTGCACTGCGTGAGTACGGGAACCAACGAAGGCACCCTCAACGCAGGATGCAAGAGTTCAACCGACCGAGTCTTTGTTCAGTACGGAACCAATCGGACAAGAAAATGGGAAAGCCGGCAGCTGGAGGGAGACCTCTCATTCGCACTGGCAGGTGTGTGTAAGCCATCATCGGTAATTCATCACGGCCGTGCGAAACAGAACAAGAGAGCGGACAACGATGCGGTGGCGAGGAGACCGATCTGGTTATTAGCTGGCCGCCCAAGTCAGAGCGGGACTGGACATACAAGTTGAAGATAGTGATGGGCGACAGAATAGACAGGTGTTGCACCGTAGTCAGCACAAAAGAGGAGACCACAATGATAATATTCTAATCTAGTTGATTTCTTGATCGGTCGGATTCGACAAAACTAGAGGATACTGAAATTAGGCAAGGAAGCTCAATTGCGGACCACAATTTGTAGGGTGCAAGGTGCAACGTGAGGAGAGAGCGACAGACCAGATACTCTGCTGGACAAGAACAGTCCACGCTAACTGACCGTTTCGTGAATCGCATCCGCAACTTCGTGCAGCGCTGTCGTCCCCTCCGTCTTTTCACTTGATCCAACGAGCCTTCTGGACGACATGGTTGACCATGAGCAAACGAACTGGACTGCATTTTTAACGAGGACACAAGTATACCGTATGTCCGGCACCGGCAGGCTGGTGGTCCAGTTCCAGTTCCAGCCGCAACACGGTGTATTCGAGGTGTTGAACGTGTTGAACACGTGTTGCAACGCCCGAAAGAAAAGAAAGGCCGCACCCAAAATCCAAAGCATCATCACGTGCACTCGCCCTCATTTAATGGCGGACAGAACGGATCGCCTCGCTCATCCATTTGATGGACCCAGTGGCTCTGTCATTGCAAACCTCAGGAATGTAAAGTTACCAGGAAACGGTAGGCTGTGCCGGCTGAGCTCCTCTTGATACAGGCAGTTCCTAGTGAAGTGCTGTCCTCAGGGCTGCTTCACGTAAAGTAACCTTGTCGATTATGGTAGGCACAGACTGTCCCACGGGTGTACTATACGTTGTGCAGGTATTGAAAAGATTAGTTTGG
Source organism: Pythium vanterpoolii (assembly GCA_023334535.1). Taxonomy (NCBI): domain Eukaryota; phylum Oomycota; class Peronosporomycetes; order Pythiales; family Pythiaceae; genus Pythium; species Pythium vanterpoolii. The sequence continues at coordinate 137,447 of JAADVD010000007.1, forward strand.
TAGGAAAGGTGCGAGTAATCATTTTCTTGCCGCCCGTGCGAGCCAAGACGGCGCCGAGTCTACAGAAACGTCAACGCCAAAATAATGCAACCAATAGTCATCAATCTGCTGGTTGCGTTTTTGGAATGGTCGACGTGGAGTCACAGCGGATCCGTCCGATTGTGTGCAGTTTTCCGCGAGTGGGCGTCGAGTGTCCGACAGCGCTTGGGGCAGGCAAGTGCTTTTACATCGTGCGTGTGATGATGGCAAAATGCGGAGTTGGGCTGCAGTGACTGCGGCCACCCCTTGGTAGCTTCAGCTCGACCGAACGTTTGGATGGGCAGGCGGATCGGCTAGAGTCCTTCATCATCATGGATCCGTTTAGATACAGTACTAAATTACTGGGAGGTTATTGTGATGGGATCCTGGACCGAGTCATCAATATGTATTTACCGTGTTTTGAACTAAACTGTTTATAGCACCTGGTTTTGGTTCATCAACCTGACGCCCATCAATCGGACCCAAGCAGACATCTGAACAGAGCCACGACCGACTAACTGGCGGTGTTACAGTACTGTACGTCTGTCTGATTTGATTGATGGACGAATATGCACGTACAGTCTGTATGTCATAGAGCGATTCACGACTGTTAGGTTCAAAACCTTTTATTTCTCGCCACGGAAATGATGAGTCACTGCGATACGAAGACAGATTCACTTGTGGCACGAGCGAGCTTCAACGTGCGGCTGTTGAAGTAAACCTGGCACGCGACGACATTCTTACGCGCTGATCGTCGCGGCGTAGATTTACATGCGGTGGGTGAACGAACTGACCTCATAAAACGGTTGTCGACTCTGTTCTGACTTGCTTGCCAGGACGATAGTGGATTCTGCTCTTTTTGCTAAAGCTCACAGACGAAACGGTTCCGGAGACAGCACCTGCGTACTGTAGGTACGTCCACAGCAGCGTCGCGCGTTGGATGTGGCACGAAAACACGCGTGAATCTCCGACAAATCTCGCAGCACTACTGTACGTTGTGCTCTGGTTCAACCACTGGCGTGTATTTAGACTCGTGACAATGTTCTTCACGCATGCGAACGGCCGATCGCCAGTTGCACCCTGATATGCGTGCAGTCTGAAGTACCACTCGAACGATAGTGTTTCGTATACATGTTGACCAAAATGGTGAGCTGACAATGAATCGTTCACCACAACTCCACACTGCAATCGTAGACTTGTCGGCTCGGATCGCAACGTTCGCTAGGACCTCCCTCACCTAGCGGTCGCTCTCACACGCTCGATGCACTGCACTTGTTCATGCCAATTTGCAGTCAGCGCGTGGTCCCACGACGATCTGTAAGACAATATGGTATGCGTTCGTATTGTATTGATTTGCTGGGCAACAAGACCCACGAGACGACCGAGTCCCAGTACTCGTCGCCAAGTATGCTCACCACGAACGGCGACCAAACTCCGCTGTAGAATAGACTCAGCTGCATTGAACCCCATCAGTAACAATACCAGTGGGTAGTGCATATTCACCCCACCGATCATGTCAATTATAGGTTTCAACGAACAACCATCGACAAAGGATAAGGCAGTGACGCGGCACGTTTAAGAATGATCGGGAGAGAAAAGCGACTTCCCCAATCATCAATTATCTCTCTTTCGGAGTGGCGATTCTCGTAACGCTGTCGCCAGTGTCTCTGGGGTAAATCAAGCACGTATATTCCTGGAAAGACACACTGCGTTCAATGTCTACTGCATGCAACTGCTTTTTCGTTGCGCGTTGACGGACAAACCAGGTCATGTTCTCAGAAATTGTGACTAATAAAATTTCAAAAGTGGGAGATTTTACAGAAATTTGACAGAGCTCAACTGGTTCATTAAACCTTGTTTTGTGGGTTCGTGGTATAGCTCACCGTAGTTTGGAAATCTCAGCGTACGGGTGATTGCGATTCGTCTAGTGCTGGTAGTGGTCATAGGCAAGAGGTCTTTCCCACCATTGCATCGAAACAGAACGACACAGCTCTGCAGCTGACCAACACCGCCAGAAACTCTGCCGGTGTTTCTACCGGTGCTGGGCTCAGCTGCGGTGGGTCAGGGCATTCTACAGTACTAGAATGCAGTACAGTATCTGAGCCGAATGGCTCTTGATAAGAAAATCCCCCTGTCCAGTATTATCAGCTCTGGTAAGACACATCAATGATTGCGGCTACTTGCTATGCTCGACTCGACAGGAAGCATGAAGGAATCTCGCGAGTGCTGTATCGGTTCGTGCATGGACGATCCATGGATAATATTGAAGTGCCTCTCACCACGTTCATATGTTCGGCTCTCCGGGTCGAAGTGACTCACTCGGTTTCAGTATGCTCGTCAAAGTGAATCTGAGAAACGCCGTTGTCCGATGAAGCGACGACCTAGCTAACGCCGGCGATAAAAACAGGGCGAGCATGTAGATGTGGATGTTCCATTGCACCGTTTTAACGTGGGTCATAAACTTGATGACAGATCGATGGATTTGTCGACTCTACTTTCCTCTTCCGTTGGTTGTTACCCAAGTAGAGAGTGCACCTGCTGGTGACCTACCGACTGCAACCGACTTGTCTCCACCACCCGGTTTCCCATAGGACGGACGGCACGCAGGTCACAGTCACACCAGCTGGAGGTGGTGTGTATTGGACCGGACTGGCCACTGGCCGAACGGACGATTCCCATCGCACGTTAGTATCCCTGGGTCGCCGCCTTCCCTCTCACCCGCCATTCTCCAATTCACCGGCAGCCGCATCGAGCGACGACTGTGTTAACTAAACGACTCCACTCACACTCGTACTCTCACTGTTACCCACTACCAACCACTATAATACTACCAGACATGGCTCGCCCCATGAACGGTACGACGCCGGCGCGTCGCAACTCAAAAACCTCCAAGCCGCTGCCAGCATTTGCACCGTCGAATTCGTCGCCTCGCCAGCGCCGCACAACGGCCGCGAACGTCGGCGGCCACCTCAACCTCTCGGCCGCCGCGCGCGAGACCAAGCGCAAGATCAAGTGGGACCGCATCCTACGCGGTAGTCCCAGCTCGCAATGGACATGGCTCGAGAACGTGCGCAACTTTTCGCTCTACACTCGACAAGGCAACAGCGGCAGCGGCGCGTCGAATGGCTACGGCGTCTTGGCGACTGGCATGGTCTGTGCCTCGGTCCAGGAAGTCGCGTCGCTCTTGGCGGCCACGTCACAGACACCGTTTGAACAGAAAATGGCCGCGCTTCATGCCGGCGAGTTCAAGCACGGCACGTACGTCTCTGACATTGCCGAAGCGGCCGAGCGGGACGAGCGCGATAGTGAGTGGCCAACCCACTTGTCGGTACGGTCCGTGACCTTTGCGCGGCGGCGCTGGCTCCAGCGCGACGACGAGTGGCACTACCTCGAGTCGACGGAGTACGACCACGAGTCCCAGCGCTTTGAAAAGCTGCTCACGACGCTCACACCCGAAGACATCATGGCGTCACCGCTCGAGCGCGCGTTTAAATTCAACGACGCCAAGCGCTTTCGCGACATCGTCGCGGGTTACTGCGTTCAAGCCGAAAACACAACGCCGAAAGAAAACACAGTGGGCGTGCCGCGGCCGGCAGTGCGCGTGCATTTCTACGCCGAACTCGAGGCGTCGAGCAGTCGCAAAAGCAGCCATAGCATTGGTCGCTTTGTGCGGTCCGCGAACAAGCACGAAGCGTCGACCAAAGCCATGAAGCAGCGGCTCGTGTCCATTGCCAAGGACTGCGACCGGCTCGAGCAGCTTGTGCGTCGCCGTCGCCTCGGTATGCAAGTCCTTATTGACCAGCGCCGCGTGCAGTTGCCACCAACCAACATCACATGCCTCAACTGCTTAAGGACCCAGTTTGTGGCCAAGCTCTGCCGCATCTGCGGCCTCGGAGTCTGCGGCGAGTGCTCAGACAAGTACGAACGCGAGACTCACAAACTGCGGCGCGGCGACAACACTCAAACGCGCGTCGTGCGGCTCGAGCGTATCCGCGTCTGCGATCCGTGTCTCCAGCGCGTCGAGTCGGCCGACTACTCGCTCATGAGTGACGCAGGGTTGAACGGCGCATTCGTGTTTCCCGACGCCCCGCGCGAACGAAGCGCGAGCCGGCCGTCGGCCACGGGGGATTTAAAGCAATTGCTCCACGATGCGTTGCTTGAAGCGCCATCGACGCAACGCAAAGGCGCAGTCATGAACGTGATCCGATGTGTTTTGAACCAGGAGAGTGAACAGTCGCCCGTCGCCACGCCCCTGCGGCGGCGCGTTGCGTCTGCCCCGGGCTTTAGCACGCCGATGCTTGAGCAGCCCGTGCTCCTCACGCCGCAGAGTTCGGACCGCGATTATGCCGAGGCCCTCAACAACCTTGAGGTCGAGACGACACCGTACAAAGCAGTGGAAACCGCCGACATGGCCGGTCGAGGCTACGTCGTGGACCCCAAGAGCGACCTCACCCGACCGATGCCGTTCCCTGTCACCGAGACCGAGACCCAGCGCGTGACCGAGATCGAGAAGCTGGGCGTCCTCTCGGGCGACATGAACGCCGAGCTCAATATCATTTGTGACATTGCTGCCAAAGAAATGGACGCGTTTGCGACCATCGTGACTATGATCACAGCCGACTCGCAGCACATTGTGGCTGCAAACGTCGCGGCCTTGGAGCACATGGTCATGAAGCGCGAAGACGCATTTTGCCAGCACGCCATCATGAGCGACAAGCCACTTATCGTTCCGCACCCCGAAGCCGACGTCCGATTTAGCCGCATCATGCCTGTGACCGACATGGGCATCAAGTATTATTGTGGGTTCCCCATTACGTCCGGCGCCGACAATACGGTCATTGGCACGCTCTGCTGCGTGGACCAAAAAAAGCACGACATCACCGAGTCGCAGTACAACGCCATGCAAAAGCTCGCGTTGACAGCCGCCAAGGTCGTCAAGATCCAAGGCGAACGCCGCCGCAATTCGTCGGTCTCCTCGGTCCCGTCGTATCCGTCGGTCCCCGTGTCCTCAACGACTGAACTGTAATCCAAAACATGCTTTTCGTTTTTCAAAGGTGTGAATCGTGACTTAGACACGTTTTCAATCGTAAAATACAGTTCTATGCTTAGTTAACGTTTTACAAACCTTGCAACGCAACATGAAAATCATGAATGAGTTCATTGCATTTGTTGCGAAACCACGGTCTCCGATCCTGTTGTCTCGTTCGGAGACACGACGGCACGGTTGGTCTGTCGCTGTTGGTCGCCACGTACTTTAATAATCTTGGCGGCGGTCTGCGCGAGTCGCTGCATGGCGGTAAACTGCGACTCGGTGAGGTCGTGCTTTTGCTGGTCGAGGCAGCAGAGCGTGCCGAGCACTTTGTCGCCGTCGGTCACGAGTGGAAAACCACAGTAGAACCGCGCGCCAATGGCGGTCGCGACTTTGGTGTAGCTTACGCGGACGTCGGCTTCGGGGTGGGCAATGATCAGTGGCTTGTCGTCCATGATCGCGTGCGTACAGAACGAGTGCGCGCGCTCAGACGTAATGGCTTTAAACGACGGGTCGCTGGCCGCGACGACGCGCATCGCATCGTCGGTGACGATTGACACAATGCTCGCAAACACGCCGACTTCTTTCGCCGCCAAAGAGCAGATAATATCGAGCTCGTCGCACGGGGCCGATGTGAGCACTTGGAGATCCTCGAGCGCTTGGAGCCGCGCCGCCTCATTCTCGGTCGCTGTAAACGTCGCTTCGTAATCGCGTGTGAGCGTGTACGCCCGTCCGTCTCCACCTGCGAGCTGGGCTTCGGTATACGGCGTGTTGGAAAGCACGAAGTGGTCAAGCGCGGCGAGAGCGTCAGCGTCCAACTGCTGGGCGTCCGGAACGAGCGTGGTCTTGCGAAGCGGCCCCTCGCTCTCGAGACTTCTGCTGCTCGAATTGGCATCGTTTTCGGATTTCTCTTGGTCCAGCAGCGAGCGAATCACATTAAGGACTGCGCTTTTCCGTGTCGGTGACTGCGTCTCTAGGAGAGCATCCTGGAGTAGCCGCTTCAGATCCACGGCCGCCGAGGTCACGTTGCCGTTCTTGAGAAGAGGGTCGGGCACGACCGCAGGCTTACTCAAGGCCGCATCGCTCATGCACGAGTACTCGCCGCGGTCAACGCGGACAAGGCACGGGTCGCAGACGCGAATAGTCTCGAGGCGTTTGGTGATAAGACGGGTTCCAAACTGACTCCGGACTGAGGTCTCCCGTTCGTACTTGTCCGAGCAGTCGCTGCAGACGCTATGGCCACATATGCGACAGAGCTTGGCGACCAGCAGACTCTTGTCGCACTGGAGACAGTGTGCATTTATGGGGGGCAGCACGCGTCGCTGGTCCACCAATACTTGGATCCCAAGGCGGCGACGCCGTACGAGCTGGGCGAGGCGATCGCAGTCTTTCGCGATTTGGAGCAATCGCGACTGCACCGCATCGGCGGCACTCTCTCTCTTGGTCGACGGCATCGAAAAGCTGCCAAACGGATGGCGCGTGGGTGGCGTGAGCTGCTCGGCGTAGAAGTGGACCCGCACAGAGGCGCCACCACTGGATTGGAGTTGCAGCTTGGGCGTGGCGTCCCCCACCGCGCCGGCCGGTGAGACGCGGTATGCTAAAATCGCATCGCGGAGGCGCTTGGTCTCGCCGCGCTTGAGCTTGCGGTCGGCCGAGCCTGCGACCACTTCGTGCGGCGCCAGCGTTGTGAGGTGTTTTTCAAACTGGTGCGACGATTTGTCAAACTGCGTGGCCTCGAGAAAGCACCATTCTTCCTCACGCCTTCGCCACCCCGGTCTAGCAAAGGTTACCGATCGTACCGACAGCTGTCCGTAGTTCTGAGTCTCTGGACCAGTCTCAGTCTCTCGATCGCTGCCTACGACGTCGGCAATGTAGGTGCCCTGCTTAAACGCTTTGTCATAGAGCGCCGCGGTCTTTTGGGTGAATTCGTGTTGAGAATTGGCGACCAACAGCGTCGCGACTTCATGGACGCTGCCTTTGAGCACGCCGGTCGACAAGACGCGAAAGCCACCGACGTGTTTGGTGTACAAGGAGAAATTCCGCACGTTTTCGCGCCATTTCCACGACTCGGTGCCAGGCGTATCGTCGTTCACGATGCGATCCCATGCAATGCGCTGCTTGGTCGCTGCGGCCATGGTCTGGTAGGCAGCGTCGTCCAGCGCGAGCACCGGCCACGGCTGCGAGGCCGCGCGCGAGGAGCGAGCATGGTCCGTCATGACGAGAGTCGATTTGAAAGTGCGTGGGAGAAAATGGGGAGGTGTGGAGAAGAGAGCAAGTGTGATCTTTGGGTTCGGGTCGTGCAGGCACGACCATTATGGGGCATGCTCCATGTGCTCCATGTGCTCCATGTGGTACCACATGACACAAAGCGTCGGGACCACAGTGGTCTCATCACGCCCAACTGTCATTTCGGCGGATCGTCACGGCTACTGATTGGCCGCCAAGATGTTTTAATTCATTGTGCCAGCGTGGAAGTCTATCCGACTTGGCATGTGCCAGCGTGGCAGCTGCCTGCCCCGGTCGCACGTGAAGAGTTCAGCCGTTTGGACCAGAGCGGACTGAACAGTACCACTTATCAGTGTCTTTCAGAAAAAGTGAAGCCCTCCGAGATGGACCAAACACGCAAGTCTGGTCTAGACCAGATTCTGGTCAGGTGTCCATATGAGATTTCCGCTTCAACATGATACCAACAGATGAAGGAGGCTCTGTCACTAGCGTCAATCCCCACAAGCATGAGAGAACACGTTGAACACGTTTGCTTGTTTTAGCTATCAGGAAAAATCGGTGAAATTGCTGGTCTGTTTTCTGCAAAATTAGTGTCTTGCTTGTAAAACCTGATCACAGCCTAAATCATCGTTTTTCGTAGGTCCAGAGCGATCGTCTTTGTTTTAGGGATAGGTGGTTCTCGATAGCCACGGGGTAGGTAGATCACTGGATTTTCAATTACGGTGATTGGCTGACATCTATTTTCCTAATTGTAATAATATTTTTCAAATTTCCACATCAGCTGCAGGACATTTGCGGTCCAAGTTGTAAACAGATATTTTCAAGTGGATTCCTCTGCCCCCCTCATGGCGCCGTCACCGTGCGTCGCCGCTTCTTGGCTTCTAATCGAATGACCTTGGACGCAGTCTCGGCGAGTCGCAAGAGCGCGTTGTACTGCGCCTCGGTCAGCTCCCGAGTCTGCTCATCCACGCAGCAGAGCGTGCCGACGACCGTATTGTCGGCGGTCGTGAGCGGGAACCCGCAGTAAAAGCGAAACGGCGTCTCGGGCCGTTGCGCAATGTGGCTGATGCGAAAATCCGCTTCGGGATGTGGCACAATCAGCGGACGGTTCGCCATGATCGTGTGCTGACAGAACGAATCCTCGCGCGCCGAGTGGAGCGACCGAAAGTCGGGATGACTGGCTGCGACGATACGTTGCTGGTCTTTGGTCATGACCGAGACCAGACCTGCCGCCGCCCCAATCACTTTCGCGGCCAAGTCACAAATAATCTCCAGCTCATCCCACTCGCCTTTGTTCAGGACACCAAGGTCATTGATACCGCGAAGTCGGTCGTCTTCGTTCTCGGGCACTGGGAACACCGCTTCGTTGTGGGGATCCATTGGGTACGAACGCCCCTGCTGACAAAATAGCGTGGCATCGACGTAACCCACACTCTCGAGCGTAAAGCTGTCGAGCGCACTAATGATCTTGCTGTCAAGCGTCCCACTAGACTCTTGATTAGAACACGAGGACAACATGGTCGCGCTCAATGTCGACTTGGTCAGCAGTTTCCGGTGACTGCTTTGTCCTTTGTCGTGGTCGAGCACACAGTGGATCACACTCAGGACGGCGTCTTTTTGTTTTGGTGATGGTGCAGTGCGCAGTGCATTCTGAAGGAGCGTCTTTAAATCGCTGCCGGCCGTTCGCGTGCTGCCAGAAGCGCGCTTGTGGTCGGGAAACACAACGGGGCCGGCCAACGATCCGTCGGTGAGGTTTGAGTAGTCGGCGCGCTCGACCCGCTTGAGGCATGGATCGCAGACACGCACGGTATCGATCCGAACACCCGATGTGTACGGACGCCGCGTCTCGCGCTCGTATGTATCGGAGCAGTCTTTGCACACCGCGTTGCCACACATGCGGCACACTTTGGCCAGCAACTGGATTTTTTCGCAATTGAGACAGCGACTGTGGGCGAGCGCCGTCGGGCACCGCCCGTCCATGAGCACTTGCACGCCGAGCCGGCGACGCCGCACGAGCACCGACAAGCGCTCGCAGTTGCGTGCGAGATTGAGCACACGTTTCCGGACCGCGTTTGACGACGCTTTCTGCTGCTTGCCGGCGCGCTCGGCCAAACCGAATGTGCTGCGACTCGCTGACGCCGAGGACGGCACGACTTCAGCGACGAATTGGACGCGCGCACAGGCCCCTCGGCTGTGCGCTTTGTCGTCGTCGCCGTCTTCCTCCTCGACTGATGCATTGGGCTCTTCGGCTTGCACTTTCCAGCCACAAATCACATTTTGGAAACTGTTGGCCCGCTCCAAGGGTTGTTTACCCAGGCCGCCGGCCTCGAGCTCGACTTCGAACTGGAGTCCGGTCAAGTATGTTTCAAACACCTTGCCTTGCTTGTCGTACCGCGTCGCATCCAGGAAGCGCCACGTCTCGTCGCGCCGCAGCCAGCGCTGCCCCGAAAACGTCGCTGAGCGAATCGACAGTCGCTCCTTCGCTTGGTCCCTTTCATCGGCAGCGCCGTCATTGTCGTTCTCGGCCGTGATGTCGGCAATGTAGGTGCCGTACTTGAACGCTTTGCCGTGGTACGCGGCCGACTTTTCGTCGTATTCCTGCTGTGACGTCGAGGCCAAGAGTGTCGCGATCTCGTGGACGCTGCCTTTGACGACGCCGGTCGCCAGCACGCTCAAGCCCCCGGACGTCGCGGCTTCGTGTGTCGTGTAAATGGAGAAATTGCGGACGTTCTCGACCCACTTCCATTGCGCACACCCGAGCTGCCGGGTGTAAGCGATGCGTTCCTCAGTCGCGCGCGCAATCGCCGCGTAGCCCGGATCATTCACGCGCGTGTGCTGTGCTACGGCGGACGTCGCATACTTCATGATGGACTCGTCCAGTACAATCTAGCAATCTCCAATCCTACTAGTCAGGGCAGATCGCAAATGGCACGGCCTTGGCGGACGGCGTCCTCTATCCTGTGTCCTGTGTCCGCTGCCCCCTGTCCTCTGGTTCATTACTGCTGTGCAGGGCTGCCGCGCTGGTGTGTGTGGACGGGGTGAGGGGTGGACAACCGATGCAAGTGGAGAGAGACTGGGCAGTGGTTGTATTGTCATGGGATTACAAAACATCACACATCACACATCACACAGATGCAAGCGGTCAGAGCCTCAGAGGAGCGCCAGATCCAGAGAACAGAATCCAGGAAGACGCCGCCATTACCAAGATTTGCAGAGCGACTGTCCGCCAAGGTTCACTCCATTTGCAGCTGGCATCATCATCGCGAGTGTGGCCCGGTTATTTCGCAAAATGCACATAAACCGTGAACTGCAAAATAGTTGACAGTACGTGTGTATATGATCAAAACAGAAGCAATGACCGATGCTCCGAGAAACAAGTGCAGACAGTAGCTGTACCAAGCAGGAACCACCAAGCCTCTCCGATAAGGAGGCTTGTGCGGCTCCCGGATTCATTACAAATCATAGAGGTCTTATGCCTATTGCCTCTCTTTTCGTCTGGCATGTCGGTTTTGCTGTCGGCGATGCGTATCCCATCTTCGTCTCGAGTTTGACCCGTCTTTGACTCAGCTTTGTGCAGGACAGCACATATTGGCACTTGATTCTGAATTGTGCCCAGTTTGCGTGTCATTGTGGTCCGACATGTGCATTTTGTCCGATATGCTTGTCGTATTTCGCGTCCGCGTGCTCCTTGTAGCACCGCGATCAGTAGCAGTGCTACTGATTGCCACCAGGCTTGTGGTGGCACCACAACATCGGTGCGACCACACGAGCCGACAAAAACAGGCTCCCAATCTCCCTCCACACACAAAATGTAGTGACCGTATCGGTCAGCGTCCACTCAGTAAGTTTTATGTATGTGGAGTTCGTCCAAATTTGTCAATCTGGGGCGATTTGTGACACGAAAACGACAGTTAGAGCAGCGCAACGAAACGTGTATTCGTCCCCCACGAAGCGAGGCGGACGCTAGTCGTTCGATATGTATGCACATTTTGCGTGACCCCAAAAAAAAAAAACAAGACCATCGATCGATAGACTGTGGTCAGACTTGGGATTGGGATGCACACCGCGCAGTCCAGTAAATCATGTGATGGAACCCTCGCCGAATTACAGTACACTGTACTGTAGAATCGTCATGGTGCTGTGGATGATTCGAAGGGACCGATTTAGTGGATGCACTCGGTAGGTCCAGCGTACTTGTAGTAGACGACCGGTTCCCAACACCCATGAATGCATCCATCGCACCTGCACACAGCTCCGCTTCAAGCTGAGAGAGCGCCGCTTATCCAGACCTATTGTACAGTAAATCACCCCATCCGACTCAATCAAGAACCCAGTGGTGATGGGTAGTTTCTTGATCGGGTCAGTTTGATGAGGGTTTTGTTCCTTCACGCTACATTGGCGACGCCGACTCTGCATCTGAAGTACTGTCTTGCATGCATACTCAATCTCTCGGGTACATATTGCACCCGTCCGATGTCTCTATGTACAGAAAGTCCTGAATGGTAGAGGCGTCAACTTACCACTCGTTGAACCACAAGTGCTCACTGATACTGCAGCGTGCACCTTGAAGCAACGTGATCTGAATTCGGCGCACGCCAGCGTCGCAGTTGCTACACTCCGATCTTACCACCAGCTGCGACCCACCGATTCGCTAAAACAGATTCCGCAAGACTTCAATCACTTACTGAATCACTGTTTAGATATATTGAAAAACGATGAACACCGTTTACGATTCCTCCTCCACCACCGTGGGTCGTCGCTTCTTGGCTTCGACGCGGATGATCTTAGTCGCGGTCTGGGCGAGGCGCTCCATGGCACTGTACTGCGACTCGGTCAGCTCGTGTGTCTGCTTGTCAACGCAGCAGAGCGTGCCAATGACCGTGTCGTCTTCGGCTTTGAGGGGGAACCCACAGTAAAACCCCAACCCGAGGTTCCACTTGCGCGCAATGTGGCTAATGCGGAAATCGGCTTCGGGATGAGGCACAATCAGTGGGTGACTCTCCATGATCGTATGTGCACAGAACGAATTTTCGCGTGCGGTGTGCATGGCGCGAAAGTGCGGTTGGTTCGCCGCCACGACGCGCTGCTCGTCTTCGGTAATGACCGACACAATGCTGGCAAACGCGCCAAGCTCTTTGGCCGCCAAGTCGCAGATGATATCCAGTTCATCCCACTGGGGCTTGGCAAGTACACCGGTGTCGCTGATTGCACGGAGCCGCTCGGCTTCGTTGTCCGGCATGGGGAATGTCCTGCCCTTGGTGGGATCGATCGAGTACGAGCGGCCGTGCTGACCCGACAAGTTGGCCTCGGCATAGGGCACGTGCGGAAGCGTAAAGCTGTCGAGTGCCCGGATCAACTCTTGCTCGCCGTGAACCGAGCCCGTCGAACTCGTCGTGCTCAGCGTCGACTTAATCCGCGGCCGCGTGCCCGGGCCGTCGTCATCTTGGTCGAGCACACAGCGGATGACACTAATGAGCGCGTCTTTGCGTTGCGGTGACGGTGCTGCCAGGAGCGCGTCGTGCAACAAGGTCTTGAGGTTCTTACCCGCGTGGCGGGAACTGTGCTCGTCCGTGTCGTCTACTGGGTCGGGAACCACAGCTGGTCCAAAGAGCGAGCGGTAATCAACCTTGGAGAAGTCGCCGCTGTCAATTTGGGTCATGCACGGATCGCAGACACGCACCGACTCGAGGCGAATGACTGATGTGTGCGGGCGATGGCACTCGCGCTCGTACTTGTCCGAGCAGTTTTTGCACACGGCATTGCCGCAGACGCGGCAGAGCTTTGCGAGCCGCAAGCTTTTGGCGCAGTTGATACACTGGCGGTTCGCAAGTGACAGAGCGCGCCGCGTGTCCATCAACACCTGCACGCCGAGGCGACGCCGACGCACGAGCAGTGGCATGCGGTCGCAATTGCGCGCGATGCTGAGGAGTCGCTGCTGCACCGCTTTCATTGTCGCGTCGTGCTTGCCGGTCGCATTGAAGCGACGAAACGTGCCGTGCTTTTGCGGAGCGGATGATGGCGCGTACTCGGCAAAGAACTCGACGCGGACATACGGTCCATGGGGGGTCTTGCCATCGCGGCCCACAGCTGAGGTCAACGCATTCGGGTCTTCGGCCACAATGCGGTACCCGCAGATCACATCGGTCACGGTCTTGCCACCACCTAACTTGGCTTTGCGAATGTCGCCGGCCGTGAGAATATCTTCGATGCGTAGCGAGGTCATGAGTTTCTGAAAAACTTGGTGGTCGTGGTCCAATCTGCTGGAATCCAGATAGCACCACTCGCCATCGCGCCGCAGAATGTTTTGCCCAGCAAACGTCGCGGTGCGGATCGACAAGTGCGCGGTCGGATCAGTGGGAGCGGCGGCCGCCAGCGACAGTACGCCCTCGGTATTGACGTCGGCAATGTACTGGCCGTGCTTAAAGTCTTTGTCGTGGAGCCCAATCATTTTGTGGCTGTGCTCGTCTTGCGATGACGACGTTAGGAGCGACGCAATCTCCTCCACACTGCCTTGGACGACGCCTGTTGCCAAGACACTAAAGGGTCGCGCCATGTACTCTTTGTGCTCGATCGCATAGAGCGAGAACTCGCCATTGTTTTCGAGCCAGCGCCACGCGGGATTGCGGAGGATCTGCGGCCACGCAATGCGCTGCTGGGTCGCGCGCGCAATGGCGCCATACTGGTGGTTGACCACGCGCGAGCCGCGGCGCGAGGACACTGTAGAATACGACGTCTTGCCCATGACGAGATCGATTGTAGAATGACACTACCGGATCGGCAGGGTAGAGTAATATTGTATACGCCACACACGGCGGACGGTGCATGGACCGTCTCCATCTCTCATGTTCTTGTACTGTACATTACCCATCAATACCTTGAGGTTGGCCACGCAACCTCGGTCTGTCCGATCCAATGGAGACGCCACCACTTTGATTGCCGTGTAAGTGCCGACATTTACAGAGTTGTTTGTGGGGGCTCGGCTTGTGACCCACACATTGGGCAGGCAATTGCACTGACCAACAAGAACAAGACACAAACTTGCGACAGGACGTCAACACAGACTGTCCAAATGGCGACATGCTGTAAAGCACGTGCAGTGCAGTAGGTCAGTAGGTCGGAATCACGGCTTGGTGCTTTGTATCCGAAAATGGATAATACGAATGGGCATTTTGTGCCCAAAGTCGCATTTTGTGCAACACTCGAGATTCTGGGGATTGATTGCTTGAAGGGCTGATTACAGGGTGGGTACCTTGTGGCAAGCGAAAATATCCTGTGCCAGTGCAGACGAGTTGCGCCACGAGAGTGTGGGCTGCGTCGGTCCACGGAACTGACTTCACAATCACCCACAAACTCTTCGCGGGCTATCCAATCTTGTATTCAGACCGTTGCCAAACATAAACAAATTGTTAGGACCAACACCATCGCGGAAGGCCAGACATGGTACAGTATGTAATCCTTGACAGAACGAGAGGTCACACGTACCCGCTTTCTTCTCTAGCCACATTTTGTCAGATGATGATGATGATAGGGGTCCACCACACCACCGCACAGACCTGCACCGCGAATGCAATCACTGAGCGACTCAGCTGAGCGGCGCGGCGCGGCGCATGGGTAATTTCTGAAGCTGTCAAGTCTATACATCCCCGTCATCAGGATCTTGAAGCTAGATTCAGTGAATCTATTCGGTACACTTCGAAGCAGACTTCGCTCATGTCCAGCACTGCATACTGCAATTGCAACGCAACGTCGCAGCCTACAGTACTATAGACGCCTGGCACAGTACTGGAGGGATCTTGCACGCCATACTTTAGGCAAAGAATCTGCAGCTTTCTATGCACACTGCGATGTGGCCAAGCTTTCTTCTGTCTGACCGCCAGGGACGACAGGACAGGCTCACGCCGGACACGGACGACGCAGCAACACGCGCCTCGGGCGGTCGCTTCTCCGAGGAGTTACAATATCGGTCGTGCACGTGCCTCTACAAACGCACAAACCGCGGGAGGGCAGTTGCCGCTCCCTTCGTGGTCTCTTCTTCTGTGCCGTGCTTACGACTCTGCACCGAAAGCGACCACGCACGACTTGGTTCCACAACGACACACGTAATCTTCAACATGATGTACTGTACCCGTTGGTAGTCGTATCGTCGCATGATGAGGTTATGTTCCAAGCACAGCACGGCGCTGAGCAATAGCCTATTCTACCTCAAGCGATACGCCTCAGCACGTCGAGTTGTATGGCAAGGACTCTTTACACTAGTCGCATCAGACTTTAGCCGACGAGGAGAGATCCGCGCACCATTACTAGTTCGTGAGTTGAGATCGCCATCAGTCCCCTGCGAGCCGATGACGGATCACCTCATCGTGGGCAGACTGCTCATCGAGAATCTCATCGTATACTTGTCGGAGACGACCCATACCACCCGTGCTTATGAGTCTGTGGATCGACTCGGCATGCGAGCATGGCGGTCGTGGGACAGCCCACGCATACGAATAATTGGCACTCACGGAGCATATGACACACTGGAGATCACGGGTCACCGAGCGATTACAAAATTGCCCTCGTGCGTCGCGTTGATTCAGAAAGTCTGTCACTGCAGAACGCCGCGCGTCCGTCGCAACCTCCTCCAAAAGCAATTGTGTCGCATGGTGAATTAGGACCTCTTGCGTCCTGGGTACTCGCGCGTCGATCGCAGCTGGCAAGCCTTCGTTCTGTAGCTGATGCAGTTTGTGTTGGAGCTGATGATGCGTAGGATTTTTTTTCACTTTGTCGAGCTCACTTTTGACCCATTCGACCGCGTGGGAGGCAGCGTCCTGAATGAATCGTGCCTGTCGCTTTGCTCGAACGAGCTCATGTTCGACTGCCTGTGCTCTTTTGTGTTGAAGGTCTTTACAGAGATCCTCCCATACAAGCATCCGACGAATCTTCTCCATCGCTTCACTAACGGCCTGCTGCACGCGCAGTGACATCACAAATCGCCGGGCGAGAAAGCCTTTTGCGACCCGAGTGATCGTAATTACAGCCTGCTTTGTTCGCCAGTACCGTCGTCGCTGTTGAAATCCTCTCCACTGGCCCTGGATTTGGATCACTGCTCGCCGCAGCGCTTGGCTCATGTGTGCAAACGCCTTCCACTCGGCGAAACACTTTCGTTTGCGTTTGGTCCACTGTAGCTGCAGCTGGTCTCGCAGTTTCTGATGCTTGCATTTCCATTCGATCCATTGGATCATCACATGCGCTAGTCGTTTCCGCCGCGCAACTTGCGTGAGCTGCTTCTTGAATTCTTGGACGTGCATGATCCGTTCTCGCCACTTGACAAAGCGACTGCGCAGGTTTTCTTGAAGCGCAAACTGGAATCGCCACCGCACTTCGATCTGCTGCTGGGAGAAGTCAAACCACGAGCGGAACGCACGTGCTGCAACGCGCCATCGCAGCCGAGTCAGGAAGACAGCGGCCTGGCGCTGGTGTGCTCCTGCCACTTGGATCTGGGCGAGTCCTCCATAGAGACTCGTCTCAGTAATCTCTCTCGATAGGCGCAAGATCCAGTAGCGACGCAATGCAGCAAGCCGTTCTCGCTGCCACTTTTGAAGCCTGCGTACGTGTTGGTCAATCCGTCGCGCATACAAGCGACCGGGACATGGTGTGCTGCTGTAGAGAACTGCATCGAGTGCCCCATAATTGTTGGCCAGATAGAGATAGAGTGAGTAATCTTGCTGTATCCTCTTTTCTTGGGCATGGTCTCGTTGCTGACAGTTGTGGTTATCTTTCTCTTCTACGATTCCTCGTTCCGCTTCTGTTGTCTCCTGGTGTTTGTTTTCTTCGCACCTGTCCGTTAGCTCTCCTGGGGGGGAGAAGTTTACCCACAACTGTGGATCTGTTATGGTAGCAATACGTTGGCGTGGTTTGCGGGCTGTTCTGGATGACAGAGACGCTGATGAAGACGATGGCGATGGTGGAGGTAGCGCGTTTTGCTGGAGCTTGGCGAGTTGGAGACGTCGCAAAGGTTGAAGCGCGTGCTCGTCATCTGGGAAGCGAGTGGGCAGGGATGGGGGCTTAGTCGGTGATCTCCGACGTCGAGCACTGGGATCATAGATGACCGCTGGGTCGAACGACTTGCGTTTTGATGGTGTTGTATGCCGATTAGCTCCCATGATTTGGCACTCAGTGAGCAAACTGTATCGGCAGATCGATGCGGATGCGGGAAATCACTATTGATCCATTCGATCTGAGGTGCCATATATTTAGCCATGCCCAAACCTGCCTGGCGAGAACGTCCAACAGTCGCTACGTAATTTTAAACGACGAGATAGAGACAACGAACGCGTCCTGGTCCATGGGGAAAATACATAAGATAGATACCATGTACTAATAACCCTGGCAGGAAGCGCGTTAGCGTTGGCTTATTTACCCGCTGGAGAGATTGAACCCGTTGAGCACGCGCTGTCGTTCGTCTCGGAAGGCTTCAAATACGTCGGTTTCATAGCAGACAATACCCACCCGTCCTTGCCAGTCGTGGTGGGCACGCAGAAACTGCTGGATCGCTTGCATTGCGGTCCGCGCGGCCTCGGGAATAGGCACACCAAAGTTGCCTGTCGAAATCGAGGTCATAGCGAGACACGCAACGCTCTCGCGCTTGGCGTTGCGAAGCACATTGCGGTACGTCTTGGCAAGCGTCGGATACAACCGTTGGTGGCGGTTGTACGGACCGAGGCAGTGGATCAAGACCCGCACACCGCTGTCAAAGCCCGGAGTGACATGACATTGACCAACGTGGAGCGACATGGACAGTCGACTGGTGTGGCGATCCAATTCTTCACCAGCGCGACGGAACACGGCACTAGCGGCGCCATTGTACGGGTTACGCATCATCGCATTGCCGGGAAATGCGATCGCGTCAATGGTGTGACCGTCAAGGTCTTCAATCGTACAAATATCATCCGCGAGTACAACCACGCGCTGCTGGAATTGCATCCGCTCGGTCAGCGACACTATAAACTCATGCATTGGAGCACAGGCTTTCTCCACGTTCAGCCACGCTGGCATTTCCACAGACAGCGTTGTAACAGAGGTCGAAGTCGTAATCGCTGCCGTGTCTCGCACATTCTGATCCTGTGTGTCCGGCGCATCAGCAGCGCCACCGTCAGATGGGGTGTTCATAGAGTTTTGCTGCTCTGCGAATCCGATTTGACCTTCCTCTGTTTCTTGTGGGTCTGCCTCATCGCCCTCGCCCTCGTCCTCGTCCTCCTCGTCACTATGGCCATCCTCCTCATTTTCCTCGTCCTCGTCGGCATCAAATCCGTCGTCCCCCGGCTCTTCTTCGTCAGCTTGCGCTTCCGGTGCAATGCAGCGGCGCCCGCCAAAGTGTTGCGTGAGTAGTTCCTCCCACAAAGCTGTATCCGTTAGGAGCCACGCCAGCACCTGCTCGCCTCCACAGGCTGAGAGGAACGTCTGTAGATCTACTAGCGGTAGTGCCGCGAGCACACGCTGCATGACAATTTCCAAATGAAGTACATTGTGCAGCGCATAACATCGCTGCCGGTTGCCACGCGCCGTCGTGTTATGGGTCGTCTTGATCGCTTTGGCCATGGTGCTCGCAACTTCAATTTTTCCCAAATGCGAAGGCCCATTTGGATGTCTGAGAAAAGTTGGTGCATGCTGATTGGTGGATAAGTGGTTGGGTTGAAGTCTCTTTTCCATAAATCAAATGTAGTGAAGTCATTAAAAGCGAGATAGACTCGTTACTATTATGGATCATTTTCTCCCGGTGTTGTTGAACGAGGCTTTTTACCCAATCGTCAACCACTCAAATTAGGAATGATGGTATATCCTCTCAAATTACAACATGGGTTGATATTTGTTTTAACAAAAAAATTCCGTTTTGTCCAATCATCCTTCGACAACCGGAGAATAGGAAGTGTGGACACGACCATCATTCTTGGTTTGCCACCCAATTCTGCGAAACATTTGGTGCCGGACGAGATCAGTGCGCAATAATTTCCATGACGACCCCTACGCGAGTGCTTGACGTTGCCGAGGCAGCGCGTGCGATCATCGCGTGCTTGTCCTTCCGCAGCCTTGACAAGCTGCTCCTAGTGCTACAGCTGGACGACTCGGGCCGCACGTACCTTCAAGACGATGAGCTCTGGAGCGAGCTGATCCAGCTCCACTTTCGCGGGCGGCTTCCGTCCGAGCTCGCGTTCCTTGCGCTGCCACAAAAGCCGCGCATCTGGCAATGGACTGACCGTCAAATCGCCTGTCCAGCGCTTCAAGAGTTTTTGCGCGTGGGTGACGAGCGTGAACACTTTATGAAGACAGTGTCGGTGGTGCGTGGTGACATTGGCACGATCAAGGACATTGAAGGCACGCCATTGGATGCACTCGCGTTCCCGACAAACTCCTACCTCAGCAACCATTACGTAGGTGCAGCAGCAGCAATCTTCAAGCGTGCAGGAAGAGGTCTAAACGATCTCATGAACCACGATGCCGAGTTTCGTATCCGTCACGCGGTGGGCGATGCGGTCGTGACCCCTGCATTCGATGCGGGTGTGAAGCGCTTGATCCACTGTGTCGGTCCTCGTGTCTCACAGGCGAATTGCTACGAACGGCTTGCGGTAACGTACGAGAATGCCATGCACACGGCGCTTAGTGAAGACCTCAACTGTATCGGGATCGCGTCCATATCCACTGGCGCATTGGGGGTCCCCCCGATCGAAGGCGCCAAGTATGGGTTGCGCCAGATCCAGAAGTTTGTGCGAGCCAATCATTGGGATGGCAAAGTCGCGATTGTCTGCCTGGAGAACAACGTGCTTCGAGCGTTCGAGTCGTGTTATGCCGAGATCGTGGCGAACTTCAACGTCGTGCCACCATTCCCCGAGGATGATGTGACGCAGTTCTGAGGATACTCAGCATCAGCATTTCGACTCAGATATTCCGATTCTATCGGCTCTGAAACATTCTAACGAGGGACGAGGGATAAAACACGGCACTAACGTGGACTTTCCAAAAATGACGATATTGCAAAGCAAACATTTGATAATCAAGTATGGAAACAGCATTCAAACCTTACATATCAATTCATACAAATAGAAAAAGATACAAAAACGGCATGTGCTTTTTGGCAATCATCCGTATTTCCGTCCACGTGGCCCGTGGAAAGTGAGTGAACCGAGCATTAAACGCCACTGCCGATCCAGAGGAGCCGCTGCTGCCCGCCGCGTGGCTTCCAGTATTCGACAACCAGGACACCGAGAGCGACAGGGAGTCAGAACGAAATGATAGCCGTGCGGACGCTCGTGGTGCTGGCGCTGAGCTGCGCGCTGTTGGTGCAGAACACGGTGCGTTCAAAGCCGATTTAATTTTCCTCACTTGAATCTGCCCAATTGCATCTAACGACATGGACTGGTGCATCCACACAGCCGCAGGCATTGGCGCAGCCGCAGAATGCGTCCAAGGTGCGCGTCGCCGCAGAGAACGCGTTTGCAACCGGCGACATGAAGAAGGTATGTTGTAAAAATCCCAGTGGGAAAAATGGATCCATAGTAAACTGACAGGGGTGTCTGCAGGCGATCTCGCTTCTCTCCAAACTCATCGAACTCGAACCGTCGAACGAGCGCAACTACTACAAGCGGTACCGCGCCTACCTCAGCGAGCGCAAGTACGCGCACGCGTTGGCCGATCTGTCGTCGTCGCTCGATGTGAACCCCACGTACAAGCAAGGGTTGCTCCAGCGCGGCCGGCTCCACCTCATGCTGGGCCAGTGCGACAAAGCGACGGCCGACTTTACGCGCGCGGTCGAGGTCTTTCCGACCGACACTACCGCGCAGCAGCAGCTCGAAAAAAGTACGCAGTGCGTGCAGTCGATCGACGAAGCCGGTCGTGCCCAGAGCCGTGGCGATTACCACAGTGCCCATGCGTACTTGACGCAGGTCATTGATGGCACCGCGGTCTCGAGCGTCTCGCTATTGCTCGAGCGCGCGCAGCTGAGCGTGTCGCTCAACAATCCGTACGATGCGATCGCCGACCTCGGCGCCGTGCTCAAGCTCGAGTCGTCGAATCTGCCAGCACTGCAAATGCGCGGCGAAGTATTTTACACGGTTTGTTTTGTTCAGCTGCTGAATCGTATGCCTTACGATCGAATTTAACAGTGAGGTTTGTAGCTTGGCGACAAGCGGTCGCTGGAGGCGGCCGTGACCCACTTTCGCGAAGGCTTGCATTCTGACCCCGAGCACAAGGGCCTGAAAAAACTTTTTCGCCAAGTCAAGAAAATCCTCAAGTTTATGACGAACGCCGACAACGAAATGGCGCGCGGCGTGTACAACGAAGCCGCCAGCGACTGGCAATCCGCACTCGAAGTCGACCCGACCCACATGGCCATGAACAAGGATCTGTTTTTCAAGCTCTGCGAGTGCCAGCTCCACCTCAAGCAGTACGCCGAGGCCCAGGCGTCGTGCCAGCAGGTCATCGCCGTCGACGACAGTCACGCCGATGCCCATCTCAAATTGAGCGAAGCGTTTCTCGGGCAAGAGCTCTACGACGACGCCGTGCGGGCGGCGCGGCAAGCGCACGAGCTCGACAACTCGAACCAGGCGTACCAAGAGGCCGTGCACCGCGCCGAAGCCGCGCTCAAGCAGAGCAAGAACAAGAACTATTACAAGATCCTCGATATCCCACGAAACGCTGGGCAAAAAGAGGTGAAAAAAGCCTACCGGAAACAAGCGCTCGAGTGGCACCCCGACAAGCACGCCGACAAAGAAGAGAGCGAGCGAGAAGCAGTCAACAAAAAGTTCCAGGACATTGCCGAAGCCTACGAGATTCTGTCGAACGAAGAACAGCGTGCACGCTACGACCGTGGTGAAGACGTGACCGGCAGCAGCCAGAACCAGCAACGCAATCCGTTTGGTGGCGGGAATCCGTTTGGCGGCGGCCAGTTTTTCCAACAGGGCGGCCGAACGTTCCACTTCAACTTTTAGGGAACTGAGCTTGCAGCGGCCGAACAGAACGGAACATTAAGAGCGTTCGGTGAAGATGATCAGCGACTTTAAGACGCTGAGAGAGAGGAGGGAGGAGAGAAAAGTGAGGGGAGAGACGAAAGAGGAGAGAAAAGAATACAAGTAGATGACGGAGATACCTTGGCACGGCTCGCCCACGATACCCAGTCCTAGTACTGTACGAACATACTACTCTAGAACAATGATCATGGTTGAGGTGAGATACAACCACCAATATAAAGTGTGGTGCTGAACAGCACAGAAGGTGGAAACCCTCGGCATCCGCCCACAACTTACTTCAATGATTCTTGTGGCCAGCATGCAGGTCCGGTCGGACGCGATTGGGACACCAGTGGACTCGTTGTCTTTGCGTCGGAGCGAATCGACCGCAACAACGTTGACGTGATCCACGAAACGCGACTGACCATATCCGTCCACAGCTGACCTTCGCGTAATCCGTCGGCCAGGGAACAGAGAGTGATCGGGCGACCTGAAGAAAAGCAACCTGCAAGCCCACTATCGTCATCGCTCCATGGATGACTACAATAGACAAGCCCACTATCGTCATCTCTCGATCGTCAACTACGTTTAGGGTCAGATCTGTCGGCCTAACGGCCAGACGCTTTGAATCTGTTAAATGCAAGCGAGGCGAACGCGTGAGGAAGTCGCAGACCCACACACGAAGGTGGTGAGTCCAAACACGCATCAGCAGACTTACACTCAGGGGCCTCGTGCTGCAACTCTTGCTTCTCACCGTGGTGCATGATCGTGACCACTCACCAAGACTCGATGAGGACCGTTTCTGCTGGCCACCTACAGAGGCACCGTATCTTGATCATGTTCTCTCCTCCGCAGTCGCATTTTGATCAGTGTCGTCACGTGACGACCATGTATCCTAGGACTATACGTCGACGATCGTGTCGTACACCTTGGGTGATTGCGATTCGAACTCGTAAAAATGGAAGGCATATGTATTGCCAGAGGTACCGCAAGGTCCAACACACTCTAAATCCAAAAATCGATCAGCTACATGTATGAAAAATCAGAGTTGTGCTGTGCGGCTGAACACGCTTGGAGGATCGCATGCTGTGTTCCTAATTCCTGGTTTCTTGCCATATTGAACGCAAGTGTCTGGCTTCATTAATCGATGCTAGCATTACGGTCGTAGAGGCGTTTGCATTGCACACACTTCTGTTAGATGATGTAGGCTGTGGTGTGGCCGTCGCTGCAGCTGCATCGTATTAATGGCATTTATTACGGTTCCCACCATCCACACATCTTCGCGGACCGATCCGGTGAATGGCTCCATGGGTCGATCCATCAAATGGCTCCATGCTGAACGTCTTTGGGATCGTACGTCGAGAAGCTTCCAAGAATCACCAAAGAACTGTGCAGAACGCGGCGGGAATCCGCCAGGCGAAACCTCTTGTAATCTTTGGTGTGCTGAGCCCCGGACGCGCCTGCCCGGGATGACCTCGTGATTGGCCGACTGCAGTCAGTGGTTGTTGAGGTGGAGGTCAAGTGGCATTAAGTTCGGACCAAGCGGTGGTGTCCAGAACCTGGAGGTCAGTTGTGAGACAATACGACTTAGATGAGTGGATGCTCTGCCAATCGACGGAAACTTTTCAATTGCGTCGCCAGCAGCTACATTGAGAAGGGAATCAAATTGTCGAGTCCGCAATCGACTAAAGCGTCAACGATTCATACCGCTTTGATAGATATATGATCTCTCACAGTTCCGGCGCTGAACCGAAAAGTTCGCGAAATTGCCCACGGTATCAGCTGCTGGTGATAGTAATAGTATCTGTTTTTTTGTGGTCATGCGTTCTCCGCTGACACCACGCTTGGTGTGACCCTCCATCGAACTCCCCCGTGCCCTGTGTTCCCATCGAACCATCACCGCCTTGACTGACTTGCGTCTAATGTCTCCCCTGAGTGTTCGGCCGCAACTTTTTCTGCCCAATGGAAAACTGTGCCGTGAGTTTTCTTCCATTGTCTCGAGCCTCTAGCTCGATTGTCCGCAGCCTTTTCCTTTCCCATGCCGTCATCACAGATAGAATGTATAGTAGAAACAGAGCTGCGTCCAGACCCCACCGACTCCGCTGCATGAATCACTCAGCAATTCGCCGTCGACCTGAACAGCAGCACTAGCATACTACCCCCACCATAGCACAGCGCAACCACAAACAACATGCCACGCACGATGCGGCGGACCCCACCGGCGGTGACACCCACGTACACCACGCGCCCTGTCGGACGCGACGACTTCAGCGCCCCCAGTGAAAGCGCAAGCGACGACGCGCCGTCTGCGACCACCATCAACCAACGCCGCTCGCCGTCGTCGGCCAGGCGAATCAAAGAACGCCGCACGTCTTCGGGCGATTCGACCGGCTCGTTCATGAGCGTCGCCTCGACGCCTGGTTATCGCCTGCGGCCCGTGAGCATTAGCGACGAAGACCTTGTCGCGCTCGCCCACGAGACCAAGCGCAAGGTCCATTGGGACGCGATCCTACGGGCCCAGGACGGCGACCCGGCCAAGTGGAAGTGGCAAGAGTACATTGGCGATTTCTCGATTTTCGTACGCGAGGACGCGCACCGGTTTGCTGTGCTGGCGATCGGCACAGTGCCTGGGAGCGTCGCCGAGATCGTGAGCATCATGCACGCCAAAGACAACGACGGGTACTTACGCAAAATGGAGGCGCTCTACGGCGACTCGTTTCGCGACGGCTGCTTTGTCTACAATGTCGACATTGAACACGAGCGGACGCAGGAACTGTCGCGCCACACGGCGAACCCAGACGACCAATGTCAGCTCGTGGGACTCTCGGTCAAGACCGCGACGTTCCAGAAACCGAGCTGGCTCGCCAAGCACGAAGAGTGGTGCTACCTGGACGCCATCTACCAAGAACCAGCGGCCCCCGGCTCGCCGCCAGGCAACGATTCGTTTGAGAAACTCATGACGTCGATTCGCCCCCATGATATCATTGCGGGCCTCTCGGCCAGCAAAACAAAGTATATTGAGAGCGTCGTCTCGGGCTACTTGCTCAAGCCCGAGGTCGACACCGATGCCCAAGGGGAGGACAATAACGAGGACGAGAGTCGGACGTCAGCCGCCGACCCGTGCAAGCCCAAATCAACGCGGGTCCACTTTTACGCCGAGCTCTCGAAGACCACAAACCAACACCATTTTGGGGGGCTCTACATGCCGTCGTTTGGCACGACCGCGACCGACAAGTCGGTCAAAAATCGCCTAATTAAGATGGCGCGCAGCTCGGCGCGGCTGCCGCTGATTGTCCAGCGACGCCGGCTCGGTGTCCAGAACGTCATTGATCTCCGCCGGATCTTTCCACCGACCAATACGCGCTGTGCCGAATGTGAAAAGTTTTTGTTGGTTGCGAAAATGTGCCGACTCTGTGGCCAAGGCGTGTGCCAGTCGTGCTCGAGCAAGCACTACCGCGAGACCCAAGACCGCGCCACGCACCGTGTGCACGTGCATCACATCCGCGTGTGCGACGCTTGTATCACGCGCGTGGAACGATCGAACTACTCGTATTTGACCCACACGAGCCTCGCGGCCCCGCGCATCCGCCGCGACCCCGAAGGCGCGAAGCGCGCGTCCGAAATTTTGCGGAGTCTATTGCTGCAGGCCTACCAGAGTGCCGACTCGGACGAAAAACGCGCGTCCGTGCTGGCGGTGATGCGGGCCGTCATTGGCCAAGACAATTCTCGGGCGTCGTCGTTGCCACGCTCCTCTAATTCGTCTGGTACGGTCGTGACCGTAGGCATCACGAACCGGGATTTTCTTAGTGCACTGGAATACGTACATGTCGACACGATCGACCCCGACAATGCTGAGCTCGCCCATACGGAAGGCCGTGGCTACGTCATCGACTCCCGCAAACCGATGGAGCACATCAACCACCCACTGCCCGCGAACGAAGCCCAGCGTCTCCAAGCGATTGAAGACGAGCATTTACGGGAGCTTGGGAATATCCCTGAGCTCAATATTGTCTGCGACCTCGCCGCCGAAGAGATTGGGTGCTTTGCGACCATGGTTACAGTGATTGACCGCGAACTGCAGCTGATCCTCGGCGCCAACTTGCCGTTCTTGCGCGAAGCACGGTTCCCTCGCGCCGACACCTTTTGCTCCCACATTATCATGGACTCGAAGCCGCTTGTGGTCCCGCACCCCGAAGCCGACATACGGTTTGGCCACTGTGGACCCGTGCAGAACTTTGGTGCACGCTACTATTGCGGGTTCCCACTGCTGGCCGACGACGGCACAGTGCTGGGGTCGCTGTGCTGCGTCGATACCAAGACCCACGAACTCACGGCGTCCCAGTACACGACGCTCCAGAAACTTGCACAAACAGCGACTAAGGTCGTGCGGACGGCCACGCAGCGGTTTGACCGCGACCAGCTCCAGCGACAGCTCCTCGAGGCCGCCGGCTTGGTCGATACAAACCTTACCAAGCCTTCGATCGCCCCAAACCATGCTGCCCAAGCTGCGTCCTAAATAGGAAAAAAAACATTTTAATGGAGTTCAATAAAGTTTATTTGTATTCGCATTCTGAAAGTAAGATGTCTTTATTTGAGATGGCTGTTCTATGTGCAAAAAGATGGAATCAATTGTTTCGAAACAATTCAAAGCCACCAGTGACACTACACCCCAAACACCGCTTTCATTTTCACCTTTTTCGCGTCAGCGTCTTGTCCTCTGCTCGTCTTTTGACTTATATGCTCTAATAGCACCCACTTTTGGCAAAATGCTGATTGCCTCGTTGCAGTTAACGTGAAGGTGTTGAATTTCCCACAAAGAATCTCAATGCGATCGCGTGGAGCAATAGCGTGTGGTTCGAGCTTTCCAATCGGATGGGACGCTGGCACCAAGGCTGACCAGCGCAGTCTCGGCTCAATGTCTCCAGAACGAACGCATCCCATTTCGCTCGGCTCAGCTGCGTATAGATCCGTAGAAACTTTCAGTTTTCTAGGAAACCTGCCACTGGACTGTATTGACGTGTCGGGAGTTAGCGAACGTGCTTTGGCCATTCGTAGGTTTCTCGCAACCGCAATAGATAGTGTCCTTGGGATGGGATAAGCGTAGCGAATGCCAATTAGTCATATTTAACTGAACATGAGTGAGTGGTAACATGGGTTGTTGACACCCACCAACGAATTCCAGCAACATGATCCTGTGTTCTGCTTATTGCGAACACCTGTGTAGTGTCTTTGCGACCTCCATTCTCTATGGATAGCTAACTTTCTCCCAACTCGAGCCTTGTCAACGAAGGGAGCCGACACTTGTAAAATCCCGTTGTACAAATGCGTTGATCGAAATCTATTTCGAAAACTCATGACTTTGGTTGATTGAAGTGTTGGCAGAGGACACGATATGCCGGCCTTCTAACCAAGTCATAAACGATCGTCTACCTGACACATCTTGTTGTTTTGTACTCCACCACACAGGATGCATAACACAGGGTGCGTAGACACCGGTCGGGCGATGCAGCTTTATTGAGGTCAATTCATCCTTCCAAGAACAAGAAGCAACAACTTAAAAGCATCTTGATTTTTGTTTACATTTCTATATTTACCACGTCATCGAAGCAGCAAAAGGGCATTTCGTTCTGTGAACCCGCCTTCTTTCCATGGCGCCAGTCAAGTGCGGCAACAAGATCTTCTGTGCGACGTGGCACGAATAAAAAAATACCACAGGAAGCAAGTGCGCAGCGTTGAATGCTGACCAGTCAGCTGCTCCTTTCCCATGGCTTTTCAGAGCGACCGCCAACATACGTCTCCCTTGCCAAGAGAAGCGAACGATCACCATTCGCCGCCATAGGCCCTTACGGCCTCACCTCAGTCCGCGATACACTACACCACCCACAGTAATAGAACAGTACAGTACAGGGCAATCGAGCATGACGTCGTACTACAATTTGGCCAAGAGGCGAACGAGTGCCCAGCCCAGTGTCGCGTCCGAGGCGGTCGACGCGTCCCACATGAAGGTCGAGGGCAAGTCCAACTCGAGCAGTACGCTCCGCTCGACATTGGTCGAGCGACCAATTCTCCTCGACGACGACGAGCTCGCGGCCATGGCCCTGCAGACCAAGCACAGTATCGACTGGAGCAACGTCGGGTTATCGGCCCGCGCCGGTCCGGCCCGCTGGCACCGCCACGAAGACGACAGTGATTTCAGTGTGTACACGCGCCACGAGACCCATCGCTTTGATGTGTTGGCAGTTGGGGTCGTGCCTGGCTGCGTCGCCGAGATCCTCAATGTCCTCCAGAGCCACAATGGTCCCCAGTATGCCCAGCACATGGGAGCGATTTTCGAAAACCAGTTTCGCGACGGCGCGATCGTTCACCACGGTGACATGGACGCCATCCATGCGGCCCAAAAAAACAAGAAGCCGTCGAGCTTGACGTGTGCAAAAGACGGCGCCACGCTGGCGGATCTCACGGTCAAGCGCATGACGTTCAACAAAGCGAGTTGGCTCGCGAACCACGAAGAGTGGTGCTACGCCGATGCCGTATACCGCAGTCAACAAGGCGGTCCCCGCACGACCGTGGAGAAATTTATGACGACCATGCAGCCCAAAGACGTGATCGCCGACATTGGCGGTGCCAACAGCCCCAAGCTGAATGCGTTCCACGACGTTGTCTGCGCCTATCGACTATGTGCCGGCACCGAAGACCCGCCGGCGGTGGGTACGTCCAACCAGGACGACGACCATGATCCCCACGCGCAACGCATGCCCCGAACGACACGCGTGAGTTTTTACTCCGAGTACCACATCCCCAAGCAGATTGGGTTTTCATTTGCGGCCGCAGCATTTGTCAAAGGCCGACGCGGCTCGAGCACCGCGACCGACAAGACTATCAAGCAGCGACTGCTCAAGCTCGCGCAGAGCACGTCGCGCCTCACAGCCCTTGTGCGCCGCCAGCGCCTAGGGCTTCAAGTGCTGGTCGACGCCTCGCGGTTTTTGCCGCCGACGAACACACCGTGTAATGCGTGCGACAAGATGCTCTTGGTCGCCAAGCTCTGCCGCCTGTGCGGGCAAGGCGTCTGCAAAGAGTGCTCGGAGAAACACGAGCGCGCGCGCCAGCCCGCGGCCAACCACGAGCTCGACATCACACGCATCCGTGTCTGCGTGTCGTGCATGCACCGCATTGACCAGGCCGAGTACGAAAACCTCACCTCCTCGAGCGTGCTCGGCACGCATCTCCTGCCGAACCCCGTCGACGGCAAGTCGGCCTCGACGTCGCTCAAGGATTTACTCGAGGACGCACTGCTGACGGCCTCGTCGCGGACCCGCAAGTCGTCGGTCAAGAGCGTGATTAAGTGCATGCTCGACCAAGAGTCGGCCAGCCAACGCCGTCGCAACAGCGACAACAACAGCGTCACCAGCGACAGCGGGTCGGCCCCACTGCTCACCCCCATGAGTTCCGACATGGACTATGTACGCGCACTCGGCTCGCTCGAGGTCGACGACAATGTCCCCTTGCGGTCGGACGACCACCAGCTCTACCAGCTCGACATGCGCGGCTCGGACGCCGTACCGACGCCAGTGCCGGACAATGAAGTCGAGCGCCTCCAGATCGTGTGCAGTATGAACGTCGCCGAACTCTCAACCGTATCGGAGCTGGAGATTCTGTGCACACTGGCCGCGCGCGAAATGGGCTGCACGACCAGCGTCATTGGGCTTATTAAAGACTGCGAGTACTTTGGCGTTGCGTCTAACGCGCCCGAACTCCGTGATGTCGTCGTGCCGCGGACCCAAGCCATGTGTTCCCACACCATGATGGACACGCAAACGCCGTTGCTCGTGGCCCACCCCGAGTCCGACATTCGCTTTAGCAAGTTTGAGTCGGTCGATAAATACGGCGTGCGTTTCTACTGCGCGTTCCCGCTGCTGGGTGAGAACGACCAGGTCGTGGGCTCGATGTGCTGCATCAACAGCGAGTCGCTCGAGATCAGCGGCGCGCAGCTCGCAGCGTTTCAGAAACTGGCGTCGATCGCGTCCAAGGTGATACGCGTCGAGACCCAGCTGCAGCGCCGCCGCAAAGCGTCCCTGTCGACGTCCTAAATCGTACTTAAAAAGCGGTTCCCCCATAGGGAGAGGAGCACGCAATTCTGCATTTGCATTTGCATGGCGATCACACTAAGAGGAGAAACAGTACATTACACATCTATTCAAGATGAGCGATCAATTCGCATACACTGGAGACAAGCCCGGGTTATGCACAGTAGGACAATTGGATCTGATCCGAAATTGAAGTTGTCGGTCTCAGATACCTCGTCGTACAGGAGATTCGACAGGCTGCGTTCAGAAGTGGGGAGTTAGACAAGAGCTACGCCCCAAACACTGTGTCACCGTTGAATATTTATTGGGCGTGGAAGAAGCCGCTGACCCAAACAATCTTCTTTTTCGAAATAGCGTATAGTACGTTACATCTTAGTGAACATTTATACCGATGAACGCAGAGGGACTAGCGGGGGCTGAACTGAGCGGTCCGCCAGTGCACCAAATCGCCAGCTACGAGCTGACAAAGGCCGTGCTACTCGAGCCGTGCCCTTGCCGTAGAAGTTTTGAATGCTGCGTCGCCTGTCCATTGCGACGTTGGCGGCAGCATCCGCAGATTTGTTGAATGCCCGGCGGTGGTGATGCCACCGGGCGATGCCAAGCTTGTCCGCGAGGTGTCTCGCTGCTTGGTACAAGAATAGAATTCGTCGTGCTGACCCAAATACTGAAGCCAAGTGATCACAGTGCGCTTTTCCCCAAAAGCCATGGTGTGACCAGTGAGGCTCGTTCGGTTAAATCTGTCTGAACACAACCACCCCTTCTAGAGGTCGCCCCAGTGTTGTCTCAACGGTGCAGCTGGATAAACGGGTCTGCTGACAACAGCAGCTGGCGATAGCACACCCTGCAACCTTTCTAACGGTCAGTGGCTTCGATACTAGCATCACAGTATCTTCGCGGCTGACCAGTGGCTGAGCCACTGGCCCCGAGCGATCTTCTGCAACGGACGGGGTGGTGCAGAAAGATCGCTAAGAATCTCATCAAGATTGTGATATAGTTCGACAGAATGTACAGGAAATTGAAGCACGTGTAGATCCCCTGGTCGTGCTTCGATTTTTTGTGGATCACCCACATTGGTGGTGATGGCGAGGCACCAGCCATTCTTCCACGGACTGAGCATCTGCACGGCAGAAGCTTCTTGTCGCAGCGTGAGCCATACTATACTGTTGTGAGCTAGCCGTCCAGTGACGAGCAGTGCGGGTGTGCTCTCGATCCAGTGACCTCGTGCTCTGGCCAGTAGCGCTCCGCCGCGCTCCTCCCTTCTCAGAAACGACTCTGCAGGCACATCACTGGTGTTTACCATCGCAAAACCGACCGCTGTTTGCACCAACCCATTCCACAATTTTCGTTACCCTGACGCCCCGCTCCCTCACACAATGCCAATAACACACACCCACACAGCGACACGTTCCCATGACACTACTCAGCAGCCGATGCAGCCACACAGTCACCAACACAATTATCGTCCTACTAGCTATGCACGCAACAGGCTAGTCGTGCCGAGTGCCCACCAACGACACATCGTGCTGGAAGACGACGAGCTGGCGGCCATGGCCATGGAGACCAAGCTTCGCATTGACTGGCGCAGCGTCATCCTCTCGGCTCGCCATGGACCCGCGCCGTGGCAGCGACAGGAACTCGTGAACGACTTCACTGTGTACACGCGTCACGAGTCCACTCGGTTTTCTGTTTTTGCGATGGGCCTCGTACCCGGCTGCGTCGCCGAGGTCCTGAACATTCTCGAGAGCGCAAACAGCGAACAGCACGCACAGCAAATGAAAGCGATCTTCACCGACGACTTTTGCGATGGCGCGATTTTCCATCGCGTAGACCTCACCGCCACCAACCTGAGTGCACCGACCTCCGATGGCTCCACGTTGGCCGCGCTCGCGGTCAAGCGCGTGGCGTTCAACAAGTCGAGTTGGCGTACCAATCAAGAGGAGTGGTGTTATGTCGACGCTGTATACCGAGGTTGCCGCAATAGCGTTGTGGAAAAGGTCATGACGACGATGCAGTCCAAGGATATCAACGGTGGGGCAACCAGCATGAACGCCGTCCAGAACGTAGTGTGCGGGTATCTGCTTCGTGCCGGTGTAGAAGATCCACTCCCCTCTGCAGTGTCACAAGCCAAGCGCGGAAATGGTGTACCACGGGAGACGCGTGTGTGCTTTTACGCCGAGTATCAGATGCCCCAGCAGAGTGCGGTCTCGTTCACGACGGCCTCAACAGGTTGGGGACGATCGGTCGTCGCGTCCGAGAAGGCTATGAAACAGCGACTCATCAAACTCGCGCACAGCACGGCGCAGCTCACGAAGCTTGTGCGGCGGCAACGGCTTGGGCTTCAAGACCTCGTGGATGAGACGGGGTTCTTGCCGCGAACCCACGCGCCCTGCAAAGTGTGCACGCGCGTCCTTTTGATTGCAAAGCAGTGTCGCGTGTGTGGTCACGGCGTATGCCGTGGCTGTTCGGCCAAATACGAGCACGCGCAGCAACCGCCAGGTCAGCACAAAGTACTCGAGTTCACGTGGATCCGCGTGTGTGCCCAGTGCCTTGACCGGATGGACCAAGCCGAGTATGCGACTCTCACGAACTCGAGTCTACTCCAGATGCTAGCCGTACGTGATCCTATAAGCGCAAAACCGGCATCTGAGAAAATCAGCAACCACGTGCACAAGGCGACGGTCGCTGCGACTGGCCCGAGTCGCAAATCATCTGTGAAGAGTGGTAGGATGAGCGTGTCCGACATAGACGCCTCAAGCAACAACAGCAGCAGCATATCTAGCGACACCGCATCACTGTTCTCCGTCACAAGTCCGAATACTAATTTCGTGCACACGCTGAACTGTCTGACCCTGGATCAAGTATCAGCGGACTGCATAACACTTCGGTCCGATGCCGCTGACCATTGATACGAGCAGCTAAGCCGCTAGAAGACAAGCGCCAATGATCGCTGAGCATTCAGAAGACAGTATTCGTTTCAAGAAGTTCGCTGCAGCCAACGAGGTAGGTGGGTTTTGTATGCTGTACTTCCTTCGTCGGGATCGCTCGAGGTCAGCGAGACGTGAAAAAGGATCCAAGGCAATGAGTGTGTTCATAAAGTATGTATGATCTGCTGCTTCGGAGGAGACAGGAGACTCTGGGTGTGATCAGTTTGTATAGTCGGCAGAGTGTACACACGGTCTTATTTTTAGAATACCGTGTATAAGAAGTATATTTTATGAGACCGTGGCGATCAAAATGGCACAAAGTTCACGAGCTGCCACGGCAGGGAATACTGCATCTTGCACCCAGAATGCCTGGTTGTCACTTGCAATCTGCGTGTGACAACCAAGCATTCCCGTTGAAAATCACCCGTATTGATCCATAACATGAAAAAAGGTCGTCGTGTCAGGGCCGAACAGCGATGGGTTTTAGCATTGGGAGCTGGAAGGACAGGACAAACACTACCATATTATAGTGAATTAGTTACACCTTTGCACATACCAAATGATTTGAATTACATTCTAGAGCGTCAGCCACTCCTTCGAGGAGTGACTGACGCGAGGGGTTGGCATGCTTGGTTGAAGGAGTCTTCCAACCAAGCATACCAACCTCTCACTAACCTGTTAATAGCACTGCACACAGAAGCGCCCGCTCACGGCGTCGCCCCCCCACCTTCCCGTTGTCTCCTACCTTCAGGTTATTGTTGATCTAATTGTGACTCAGAAGTAACTCAACTAGATCAACAATGACAATGGATAAATTAATCGAACAGCTGTGCCCCCCGAATGACAGCCGCGCCCGCACGTGGAAATGAGTCGGACGACGTCAAGTCTTTAATGGCATCAAGCCGTGCTCTCCCGCTCAATGACATCCGCGCCGCTGCGCTTCGAATGGTTCATTTCATTCGGCAATTTGCCTTCCACTTCACGAGTCCACTCCACTGCACTTATCTCCTCTTCCCTCGCGTTCCTCACCAACAACCATGAAGATCGCTGCCACACTCTCTGTTGCCATCGCTGCAACGGCTGTCTCGATTGCATCGGCGCAGACCGTCATCTCTGAAGTGGCCGTGGGTGCGGCCCAGTACGTCGCTGGCATGCGCAACACGGCGGATGCCAAGACCATTTGCACCGGCACGCTCATTCACCCCAAGTGGGTTCTCACAACCGCGCACCTTGCCAACGGCCTTGAATGGGTCAACGTTGGCACACATTTTCAGAGTGGCGCAACCGATGGCACGGCGGTCAAGGTTCTCCGCAAGATCAGGCACCCTCGGTTTTATTCGGCGGGCGTGAACTATGATTTTCTCCTGGTCGAGCTCGAGAAGGAAGTACCGTACAAGCCAGTCGCGCTCGCGGCCGCCGACGAACCAGCGGGTGTGAAAGCCACGACCCGTGGTTGGGGCGTGACTGCCCTGGACGCCGACGGGTCGAAGGTGTTGCGTCAGGTCGACGTGAGTGTGATCTCGAAAGAGGAGTGCGACAAGGGCCGCCTCCAGAGCCCTGGGGTGATGTGCACTGTCGCCACACTCCCCAACGCATCGTGCCAGGGCTCCACGGGCGATCCGCTCCTCGTCAACAAGAACGGCACGGAGGTGCAAGTCGGTATGATGAGCGGATCCCGCGGCTGCTGGCAGAACCGCGCCGAGTACGTGCGCGTGTCGGAGGCCCGACCATTCATTGACCAGTACGTCAAGCAGGTCCGATGGGTGTAAGAACGCCAGCTTTTTAGCCATCGAAGACGGGCTTTGTTCTGCTCGTCTTGCACCGGTGTCAGTATCATATGCTGTCGCGATCGCTAGAGAATAACCTCAATTCATTTCTACCGTTGACCTATAAATCTACCTTTTGCTTGTGTGATCTGTATGTGCTAGAGATTGCACTTTTATAACGGCATGGATCATGGGTCTGACGTTGCGACGACCATTGTACACTACCTCGCGAGGTGCAGCAGCATTGCCCCGGCAGAGGCCGAACGATATCCTGTATTTTCGACGGCGGGTCTAGGGACAACCCAATTTTCTTTGGAGAATTTTTTCTCTGGACACCGAAGCTGCTCACCATTTGCCGTTCAACCGCCGACCTCAAGTGCAGACACTCCTGTATTGCGTCCGGAAC
This sequence comes from Pythium vanterpoolii, assembly GCA_023334535.1. Taxonomy (NCBI): domain Eukaryota; phylum Oomycota; class Peronosporomycetes; order Pythiales; family Pythiaceae; genus Pythium; species Pythium vanterpoolii. The sequence continues at coordinate 172,881 of JAADVD010000007.1, forward strand.
TTGGCTCACTACATCCACACAACACGGCTTGAAACATCGACCAGCAGTTCTAACTGGGCTAGACCGGAACGTTTCAATTCTGAATTTAGTGTGAGGCCTAATGCATATCCATTGCCAGGTCAAGGTTGCGCGAAAATAGCTACCACAACGTTCTGGTTCGTGAGGGCTCTCACTTTTCAAGGGTCAGGACTGACATGGCTCAGGTGCTCAGCACGCTATCTCCTTGTGGTCGACCAGACACTTGGCTCCACGCACGGGCATCAAATTCACGGGGAGATCGTTCTAGTACTCACACGGCAATTCTAGTTCCTTGCCGTTGGCTAGTTGTGGCAGTTTTGCAAACAATAGTTTTCCAGACCGATTTCCTTTAAAGCGACCAAAAAAACAACTCCACCACTGGGGCTCTCTGGGACACGTCTACACAATGTACTCAGATATCTAATGGCCACTTATAACTCAATCCAGTCGCTATTCCCAGGCGTGTCGAACCAGAAGCGCAATGAAGAGTACCAATGACTGAAAGTCGAAGTTTTGGACAATCCTTCGATATTTTGGCATGGCTACATTCCGATTCCCCAAGCAGCGTGACCTCTTGCTCTCACGATCAAATCTTTCCGTGGACTAACTTAAATGTTAGTTGTTGCGTCAATCGCACGGTCGTTGCACGATTCTGGACGCGAGCTGGGATGGAGCGTTGGTCCCGTAGTGCTCCTTAAACAGCCCTTGTTTCGTATCGCGCGGCCGTTCGCTTGGCTTCCAGACTGTGGAAGTTGCCCCGGTCACAATACTCCGCTCGGACGACCAGCGGATGTACCAGCTCGACACGCGCGGTAGTACAAACGCCGTACCGGCGCCAATCCCCGACGACGAAGCCGACCACTTGCTGCCGTCAAGCGCGTGAGCATCACGGAGCTGACGACCTCAGCCGAGCTCGAGATCCTGTGCGATGTCGCTGCGAAAGAAATGGGCTGCATTATCAGAGCCATCTCGATCATCGACAGCCACACGTTCTACATCGTGGCGTCCAATACACCCGAGAAGCGCAACATGGTCATGCCGCGCGAAACCACGTTGGTTTCCACACGATCATGGAAAAAGTCTGCTGATCGTCAAGCACCCCGAAGCTGACGTCCGCTTTAGCAAGTTTGACTTGGTCGATGCGTTCGGCTTGGGGTACTACTGTGCGTTCCCCCCGCAAGGGCAACGACGACCGAATCATTGGCGCCATGTGCTGCATCAACAGCGAGTCCATGGACATACCGAGTCACAGTTTGCTGCGTTTCGAAACTCACGACCGCGTCGTCCAAAGTCGTGCGGATGCAGACCAGCCAGCGACTGCGCGCGCTGTCAATGGCATGCAACACCAGCGACATCAATGTGGCACCATCGGCCTTAGCTTTGAATTTTCTACATTTTTGAAAACAGCATTTCTATATATTTGCAATTACAATGAAGAGCTTGGGCACATTTGGGACTCACTAAAAGGCCAACAACGATGCGGACAAATTATGCACAAGTATGCTCGGTGAATTGTAAAACGCGAGTGTACGGCTGGCCCTTCGCCACGATTTTCCGACAACTTCAACCCGACCTCGCAATTTATCCAATCGAAAGCGTCGCTGGTATCTATTTTCATTCTGGTTGGGTTACCATCCATAGGCGAGGTAGGGTACGGAAGCTTCCGCGAGCGTACGCGCCACGCCGAACAGTCTCAAGTCACGTCCGACACAAGCACGAACGACGAACCGACGTTCTGATGTTATGCAATGACTATGGTACCATGCCAACTGCTTATTTGCTTGTGGTTTCAGCTTGCAAAACTGCACCGGAATTTAAAATTCAAGTTGAACCGCGACGTCTCGCCCCTTGTCTGGCGACCTTGCTGGAGTCAGAGCCGTTGAATCGGCAGACAAGCATTTTCCGTCCGCTCTCTGTCTCTGCTCGGCTGCGACGTGGATGTGTTCCCACGGTGTTTTACTACACTGCTGACGTGGCGTCTGTTGGGGCAACCAGCCACTGCGCCGGCTGGCTCACAGCCAGTGTTAAATCTTCTCGCGAACGCATCTCGTTCTTCACGTGATCTAGCGACGCCTAATGGCGCGAGGCGATCTCTACAAGTCGACCAGTGGTACACTCGACGAGTCCTCGTCCAACCAAGCGATCCACCGTGTACCCGTGCCAGTGCCGGCTCCGGCGCGAAAGCAATCGTTGTCCAATGCCGGTCGTCGACGCCGTACGCGGCTCGTGAGCGTTGACGACGATGAGTTGGTCGGCATTGCGTCGACGACCCGTGCAGCGACCGACTGGGAGGCCATTCTCATGTCGGCACGCGCGGGGCCAGGTCGCTGGCGGGTACAGCACTCGGCTGGCGACTTTACCGTGTACTCACGCCAAGAGTCCCACCGCTATGGCGTGCTGGCGGTTGGACTGATCGAAGGCGGCGCCGGCGAGATCATGAACGTCTTGCAGTGCCAAGGCAGCGCCCAGTACGCCCAGCAAATGGCCGCGGTCTTTGAAGAGCAGTTCAAGGACGGCTGGTTTGTGCACCAGGTCCCGCGCGCCAGCCGCGAGCCGCACCGCAAAGGCAATCGCGTGGAGCTTGTGGACTTGGCGGTCAAGACCGTAACGTTCCAAAAACTCGGGTGGCTTGGGTCGCACGAGCAGTGGTGTTACCTGGATGCGGTGTATCGCCATGGCGACACAGGTGCTGCCGAGAAACTCATGACGACGCTCGACCCTAAAACGGTGATTGTGGGGTCGACGATTAGCCGCACAAAAGCCTTGCACGGCGTCACGTGTGCCTACTTGTTATTGCCAGAGAAGCATTCGGATGCCTCGTCGGGCGACAAGAGGCGAGCGTCCAACCAAGACGATCATGATGCGGCTGCTGCGGCTGACGATCCCAAAAAGAAAAGCACAAACAAAAAGGAAATAGGGCCGAGCACGCGCGTTCATTTTTTCAGCGAATTTGTTATCCCCAAGAATTTTGGGTTCAACGTGGCGTCGCTGAGCGCGACCGCGCCTGACAAACTGGTAAAAAAACGCCTCATTCGCCTTGCTGATAGCTGTGAGCGGCTCAGCGTGCTTGTGCAGCGTCAGCGACTTGGTGTGCAAGATGCGATCGACTATACGCGTGTCTTCCCCCCGACCAATGCACCGTGCATGGTCTGCACGAAGATGCTCGTGGTCGCCAAAATTTGTCGCCTCTGCGGCATGGGCGTCTGTGCTGACTGCTCGCAAAAGCACGAGCGCGCGACGCAGCCCAGGGGCAGTGCGACTGTCCGCGTCGAGTTGATCCGCGTCTGCGCTTCGTGTCTGCACCGCGTAAACCGCACGTGCTACGAAAACCTTACGCCGTCGAGTCTGCGGGGTCCGCATATTGTCCCGGACCCTATTGACGCGGCGACGCCGACAGTCGCATTGCGGAACCTTCTCCACGACGCATTGGTCCAGGCGCCATCGCAGGCGCGAAAGCTTGGCGTCATGAACGTGATCAAGTGCGTTCTGGACCAGGAAGGCGCTGGTCTCTCGGCGTCGTCGGCATCGGCATCGTCGTCGTTCTCATCGTCTCGGCGAGACTCTTCGATGATGCTTACGCCCACGAGTTCAGACGAAGAGTATATCGAGGCCTTGGGTTACTTGGAAGTCGAGCACGTGCCGCACGAGCACGCTACCTGTCGCACGCACGAAGACCGCTGCTACAGCGTCGAGGCGAGCGATCCAGACGCGGCGTTAAACGCACCACTGTCAGTTGAAGAAGAAGCGCGGCTGCGCGCCGTCGAACAGGTCGACATGGACGAACTCGCCGACTCGGTCGAGCTGAATTTGCTATGCCACCTCGCGGCTCAGGAAATGAACTGTTCGACGAGTACAATCTCGATTTTCGACCGCGATTCACTCAACTGCGTCGCAACTAATGTCGACGCATATACGCGGCTCAAGCTGCCGCGCTGGAACACGATCTGCGCTCACACAATTCTCGATAAACGCCCGCATTTGATCCCACACCCAGAGTCGGACATCCGCATGGCCGACGCCCTGATCGTCACGGGCTTTGGCGTCCGGTTTTATTTTGCGTTCCCCGTCGTCGATGCGAACGAGCAGATTGTCGGGTCGTTTTGTGTCATGAACGAGCAGTTCAACGAGATCACCGAGTCCCAGTACGCGGCCTTCAAGAAGCTATCGGAGACCTGTGACAAGGTTGTTCGGATCCACACCGAGACGCGGCGCCGCCGCAAGTACTCTACATCAAGCAACAGCGACAGCAACAGCAGCAACAGCAACAGCAACAGCAGCTACCGCGACACGACTCAACACAGCAGTCACACCATGCACGGCTGATCCACCGGCCCGTCCTCGGTCACAGATCCGGAAACCATACCTATGCTTAGAAAGTGACTGCATGGTGAGGTTACATCTTCGAGTGTCTTCAGTTGCGGGAATCGATAGTCTTGTCGGTTCTCGGGACATACATGGTGAACGATCTTGCCGACGGAGCGCGTACACCGATCTAGTCCATTGTGTGTGACCAGACAACTATACGTTATCTCCTAAAACGTTCGGACAAATTTGTCTGAGTCTGTCCGATTGCTTACTTTTTAGGGACAGTTTTTACGATGAATCGGTCCGCCCAATCGTGAGCGTCATTAAGTACATGGGCTTGGACAAGTTCATATTCTGGTCGAACGTCGCCGAGTGCGCGTGGAAACTCGACTAACCATCCATTGCGATCTTGGCGGCATTATAGATCATCTTGTTCCGCTCGCGATAGTGACGGTGCCAGCCAAGGGACACAAAGAGCGATCTCCATACAGTCTACGGCATGCCCTGAGCCTCTTGTTGTTGCCTGTTTCTCTTCGTTTTCGCAATCTGTGACCATGCCAAGGCCATCGGTACTGCCACTAGGTCAGCAATGTGAACCAAAACAGGGCGCTGAACGGACCCATTATTATTGACTTAGATTACCTCTACCCCACCCACGCTCCACCTCACGGCAGTCGCATGGGCTGGTAGTAGCTCATCACGTAGGCTTCAATCTCTGCGTCGACTTTCTGTCGACAGACGATGTGCAGACCAGGAAACGAATCGAGTGCTGTCTTGTCCGCGTGACTCATTCGCTCTTGACAGAACGGACTCCCACCTGCCGAGACAGTGATCCCACTCTGATTCTCGCGCGCGCGCTTGACGCCTTCGCCTACTAGCCAGTGGGGCAGATCGACAATCTCCGTGTAGTCCATTAAGATGAGATACACGCGACCCAGCTTTCCAATCGACTCGGGCCATGCCGCCACAGGATTCTTGGCAATTGAGAGGATCCAGAAGTCGGCATCCGGTGAGAAAAAGTCGGCCGGAATGCTGGTGATGCGATTGCCAAAGACCGACAGCCGCGACGGATTCATCTGCGCGACCGTTATCGGGATCGTTTCCATCAGTGTGTGCTCCAGCACGAGATTAACCATGCGCGTCCACTTTGTGTGGAGATCGTGTGGCAGCGTCGTGATGTTGGACAGCGTGATCGTGATGTCGCGGAGGCGGTTTGGGAAATGCGGCGACTGGAGACCGACAGGTAGTTCGGTCATGTTCACGCGAACAAGGTTGACGTATTGCAAAGCGGGCAACTTGCTATTGACCAGCGCACTGGCCTCGTCCCATTCGACAAACGTCACGTTATAAATCTCGAGCCACATGAGGTTCCGCAGCGTGTGAATTTCCGATGGCATGTGCAGTCGGGGACAGTGGCTAATAATGAGCGAACCAATGCCACCAGCATCCACCTTGGCGAGCACCGATGCAATTTCGTGCGCGTCGCCAGTGAACCCTCGTCGATAGCAGTTGATCTCGAGGACCGTGCACGACAATTTGTCGACAAACCACGGTTTGGCACTCGTTTTACAGCCTTCAGAATTGAACATCGCCGAATGGGACGCGACCGCGTACGTTTGCACTTGAATGGCGACAATGCAGGCGCCCCACAAGGCAAACAGTGCATGCACCATGTGGACCGAGAAGAGCGATCCGACGAGTCGACGCCAGCAGGAGGATGACTGGGGCAAGGCGTTGGATTTGTGAGTGACGCTATTCGGCTGTACCTGTCTGGCGGATGGCTGCGAATGGCCACCAAGGAGTCCTGCTGATTGCTGGCTCGGTATGGTCTTTGCAGATGGACGCACTTCGACGAACCGCTGGATCTTGCCGAAGCACGAAGCCATGCTGACGAATGGCAAGAGCTTGGTGAACACGTCGAGCCACGTGACGACAAAGACCTGCTGCACGGCTTTGACCATGTTGCTGAACGAGACGTCGTCCATGGGCACATCGAATGCATACTCCATATCACCGCTCGTACTCGCAAGGTTGTTCTCGAACTGACGCACGACGATCGTCGCGATGATCCACACCGGCACAACAAACGTCGCGGCAAAGTCCAGCATGATATCGCTGCAAAGGTAGCAAAAGCGTTGGAGCGAGCGGTGGTGGTGCAGCCGCAAGTGGATCACCGGGGAGACCCAGCAGTTGATGACCAATGTGCTCACGTAGAAATTGTTGATCCACGCCATCGAGGTCAGGGTACTGCATCTGTACACTTGGTACGACTGCGTCACGACTTCGAGGACCTCGCGAGCGAGGAACGTGACCTCGAACGCAACGTGCTTGGTGAAGAGCTGGTTGATTCGCCTAAGTGTGAAATCGGTGGGCGTGGAGCGATTCGGAACTTGTATCGTTCGCTTGAAGACGAGCCGGCGCATGCGGATCGATCCGACGATCGCTTTTAGCGAGAGCGTCCAGAAGACCAGCGCGAGGAATGCGTAGCTGATAATAACGATCGGAATGTACTGGAGCGAAAGGAGCCCGACGGAATCGATCATGTAGCCGCCGCGGACGGTGTAGGCGCCGTAGTAAATCCCCGCGACGCCGAGTGTGAGCGTTGCATTGAGCGTGTTCACCGTGACGTACACCACCCACACAAGCGCAAACTGAAAAGGCGAGAGATGAAGAGGATCCGACGCCGCATTGCGTGGAGTAGGGCCAAGACAGTGGTCTTGAGCGTCGTTTGCCGCTAGTGCTAGCGCTGGCGCTGAACGTCGGAGGGATGGAGACGGCATCACGGCGACTAGCGGCTGGATACGATTCGCGTAGAGCAGCGGCATGCCGGTGCGTAGTGCCTGTGGGTCGCGTCACGGAGGAAGGGATGTCGCTGGCCTCTGCCGGATCGTCCGCAGTGTGGCGTGGATGGCTTTCGTCGGTACGCTGGCCATGTGCGTGCACTTTCAGCGCGTGATTCACTCCAACCTATCAATATTAATAGCCTCGCGAGTTGGTACTGTACGGACAGTCGACCGGTTCTGTGCAAACCCACGACGAACAGACATTCTGTTTCTGGCAGGTTGAAGTTGATGTGACCATCATTCCTGAACCACTTCAATACGACCGCGTCAATGGGTCACTGTTCCGCAGTGAAGATCGCTTGATGCAACTCACTATATCTATCCTGTAGACTGCAAACAGTCACAGCGATAAGATCCGGCTCGCGTTCTTCTTCTTCTAGATCCGGAATCTCGACAATTTCTAAATCTCATCACGTTAGAAAAC